>JAVCKT010096615.1:0-12804 GCA_032273925.1 Rhynchotus rufescens | reverse complement strand
TTGCTACAACAGGGCTCCCCTCGCTTCAGAAAGAAGGATGTTTGCACTCAAAAGTGTGTGTACGGCATCTGCAGAATTGCATTTATTTTCCCTTCTGGTATTCCTCATACCAGAGATCACTGTCTACTTGTGGAATCTGAACATTAAAATTCCTGTGTAACACCATAATTTATATTATTATGCATAAGTAGGGCACTTTCACCCTTTAGATGATTCGTGTTATTATTTCCATCTGTTTCCAGAGTTGAGACTTCTTTAAAACAAGGGTAAGCCTAAAAATAAACATTAACATCAAAATAATAGACTAGATTGGGCACCAGAAATTACACTAGAGCTAAATTCACATGATTTCCTTTTTACTTTAATAAACTCTTAAATTCTTCTTGCACAGAAGCATTGGGTCAAACATCAAACACCTCCTGAAGTTAGATTTTATTCCCGAAAACCCTTGATCATCTGTTCTCAGCTGTACTGTAAACCGTCAACCACCATTTTTTGAGACTCACATTTTTAGATCTTTACAGTGTTGCACAGACTTGCGGTTTGTTACAAGCAACCCAAAGGCATTCCTTGAGAAGAAACACGGTTTTACCCTCCTCCTCCTGATTTTGAGAGGAATTAGAACAGAAATCCTTCAGTGCGCCTTTTTCCAAATGTTTTATAACTAGGAACACCTTGCCAACCAGGCGTGGATGGAAATCCACATTGTAATTCCCAGTGACCATCATCTCAACACTTTTTGTACATGAAAGCTGAGCACCACCATTGTTTTTATCTACATGCTGTCAGTGGAGAAAGATTCCTGATGAGAGATTTACTTGATTAACCCTCGCTTACAGATATGACTTATGACATCCCATGGCTGTTGTTTCCCTGTTTAATTCACAAGAGGAGCTACTGAAAGCAGGAGACAGAAGTGCTCTGCCTAGCCAAGATGCCAAAGGCAGCTGCTGTCCGGTGAGTCTGGCTCTTATCCGTATTGTCTTTTGCAGTTAGAAGCGATTATGAGATTTGGATCATGGCAAATACAAAAATGCTGCCCATAGGGAGGGGAGGAGGAGGAACCAGAGAGCTGGGCTGGAGGCTTCAATTCCTCCCTGTCCCTCACGGTCCGTTGGGGAAGGCTGGCTGCCACTGTCAAAATTCAAGCATTTTGCTTCTATACCTTAAGAGATTTAAAGACTGTCTTAATGTACCTCCAAACTGGAATCCCTTTAGGGCAGTGAGCACCTACCAGGACACAGGGATCACCCATTCAACACCCTGGTGTTACCACATTACTTACTATGTCACTGGTCTTCACACAAGCAGACAATACAGGCAAACTCTCTCCTAGGGAATAGCTTTGGGATTACTGCACTGAAGTATAACAGCAAGAAAAATCTCATCTTACCAGTATCACTAAATGCAAATGATGATGGTCAAATTCTGTTAAGTCCTTTTTTAACCCAGCTGCATCCTCCCGCTGTAACTCACCGCGTGCGACGACAGGTCTGGAGGCCGCACGCTTAGGAAGTTATGAGCCCTGATAAATGGCATTGCAATTAGGCCAACCGTGCCCGAGACATAAACACAATCACATTATCTCAAAACACTTTCTTGATTAGAACGGCAGCGAACAGGGTCGATTGGGCTCCAGCCTGAAATCTAGGGAACAAGGCAAAGCTATCAGCAGCTAATGGCTTCATCACTCATGTGGCTGCTGGAGGCTGAAGGCCCACATAGTCTTCTCCAGGCAACTGTGGCTCCGTTCCCCCGTGCTTGAGCAGGGCAGTCTCAGTATCCTGACCTCACTTTCAGCAGCCTCAACAGCTACTGGAAATCCTAGAGTCACTTTAGCAGATATTAAAATGAATTAATCCACTCAAAATCCCAAGGAAAACACATTAACATTCATTTTCTTAAGTACTTACCTAAGTACTACTGGGAATCTAATGTCAAGCAAAGCACAGATAAAACATCCTTTAGGTGAGAAACCAGGAGAGAGAAGGTCAGCCTAAAGACACCTGTGCAGGCACAATGCAAACGATGCAAAAATTGGAGCAATGCTCCAGGCTGTTTCAAGTTTCTCAAATGCAAAGACCTGCTCACGGCTCTCATGCAGTTTAAACACCATCAGGTATTCTCCGTTCCTGTGTTCTGAGGTTCAACCAAGCCTTGGGTGCTAAGCGAAGAGCCCATCAGAGTCTGAGGGCTAAAGAGAAGAACAAGAATATTTACATCTTTCACTGATGAAACCAGAACGAACAGAGAGGAATTTTTGTTAATCCAAAATAATTTTCCCAGGGGCTGCAAGGCCTGTGATGAAGCTCTCGCTCAGCACTTTTGAAACTATCTAAAAGCAGCAGCTCTCCACAGTGATGTCTCTTCTCTGGCCCAGTTAAAAAGCCGAAGTACCAATGAAAATATGTAATTAGAGTTTAAAGAAGAGAGAAAGAAACTGCCTCTCCTTTCCTACTGCAAAAACAGATTTCTACATTAGGGGAAGGGCAAGAGGGTAAGGAAGGAAGCGGCGTCAGAGACCAGTCTGATTTCTGAAATGCAGATCTCTACCACAGCAAGATGGGGCCAAGTTCTCCCTTTGCCAGAGGCAGGAAAACTTCACTTTGCTCGGGGTACTTGAGATTACCGAAATCCCAAGGTGGGAAATGATGGATGTCAAGGAAAAGGCCCCATATTTTGTACATCTCACACCAGAAAGAGGCGCTCAGTAACTGCTGTCCTTCTGTGGAACAGGAGATGCATCATGCACTGATGTGACAGCCTCCACATGCAAACACACTCCCTCCCTTCCGTCATATCCAACACGATTCCCTTGGCAGGGACAGATGATGACAGCCAAAACAAGCAACTCGAGACACACGTGGCTTTCACCGACACCCTGCACAGATAATCAGGGCCCACCAGAGCAAACAGGACTTGCAGGAGCAGCCGATCATCCAAGCTGTACTTCCTAGGTGACCAACCGCACAGGATTATTTTGCAATTGGGTTACTCCCCAAAAGTAACCAGCAATTCTTTTACACATAGGTCAACAGTGACTCACATGCAATGCAATGATATGACACATTTTAAGGTCATATTAAGGTTATAAAAGCAAAACCAACCCCCTCCCCCCAAAAACCAAGGATCAGTCTGAACCCCCAGTAGCCACAAGATAGCATCAGCGGACCAGACAGGTCGGTTCAGACCCCTAAATTTATATCAGGGTGAAAAACAATCAAATTAACTAATTCAACATATAGGATTTGAAAGTACAGTGTTAATTGTACATTAGAAATCCAAAGAACTAGAGGACAGTTTCTTCAGGGCTTTACTGCCTCAAGTGCTAAGAACTATCAAACAGTGTCACCCAGTGGCAAAGGACTTCCTAGAGCCCGCAGCAAAGGCTGTCACCAAAGGGGACACAACAGTGACAAGATGTCTTCATACAAAACTGCTATAAATCAGAGTAAACACACAAAAAAAACCCACACCATTTTAGCAGAAAAGTCTTACTGCTAAGTCACTTTATTGCTGAAAATACCAGTATTAGAGGCTAGAGGTTCTTCAGTGTTAAAAAGGTTTAGCACTATGTGCAAGAGAGGTTTGTAGGAAATCCAGAACAACCAGCAGCAACCTCCTTATTATCAAGGAGAGTGGAAACATTTCCAACACTTGATTTCAGATGCCTAAAAAGACTGTGGTGAGTCTTGAACACCCCTAAAATCTAGTTCACAAGACTTCAACTCCATGCTTCCATGCAGGACAGAGACAGAAACACGCACTGGTTGTTTCTGCATTTGTTCTGTATCTTTTCCACCAAGATCTGGGGAGAGCAGACCAAATTACAGTGGACACACATGTCTTTGGTCCAAGCAAGGTCCAAGAGCAGGAAGACAGGTCACGCTACCTAGCAAGAAACATCGGCTGGAAGCTTTGATGATGATGGGGCTCTGCTACACATTCAGCCAGATGGAAGTCTATAAACCAGAAAAGGTGAAGGGATCCTTGATACACAGAAGAAAATTTTGGAGTAGGAAAGGTGGTAGATTAGTTGGCACTCATAAAATGTGCCATGACTGGCACATGAAGTAGTTTTGCTGCTTTATTTTTTTTCTTTTTTTCTTTAAATCAAATGTGGTGCTAAAAAACGAAGGGAAGAACAACAGCTCAGAACTGCAGAATGTGCCCTGGAATGAGGTAATCAAACCGCCTCAGTCCATTTCCATTACACTTGAAAAAATATAATAATAATAAAAATAATAATAATAATAATAAAGATCAGCTGGATTATTCCAAAGCAACACTTTTTACACTGATTGACAAAATTCAATGATAGGAAACTGAGGCTGGATAAACACATTCTTAAAATAAGGCAGAGGGAAATGAAATGCTGGATTTACCAAAAGACTCGTGGGGGATACTCAAAAATACATTCAGAGAGATTAAATTACAGGATCACAGTTATCCCTTCTAGCTGCACAAACTTACAAATGCAGTGAACAAGCAATTGCAATGGGCTCTGAAGATGAGAAATCTCCGCATTAAGTTGGGCAGCTGCAGGTTAAATAGTTAAAAGGAGGCCGAGCAAGGTCAGCATTTCTCCCGGGGGTGGGTGCTACAAAAGCGGGTGCTGCAGCCCCCCGGTTTTGCCTCCTGCAGGTTCACGGTGCTGCTGTCCCTGCAGCTCTGGCTCCACAGACTGCTTCTCAGGATGGGCAACGGGGACCAGCTTCGTCCGGGCGCCCATTTAAATCCCACTGCCCGTAAAAGCACCATGTTAAAGCACCCAGTTAACAAATTTAAAACCACTGACATACAGAAAAACACATAGCCCGTAGCTGTGTAGAAACTAAGTACTTCTTCAGAGCAGGCAGATACGAGTCAAGTACCTGCCCGCTCAGCAACTTGAGCTCCCTTCCTCTTCCAGGAAGGGACCCCTTCCTGGCTAAAATTTATATTTATATATAGGTAGAGCACGTGTGTGCTTGTAAAACTGGCTGTTTAGCATAGTTCTGCCTTTGGTACAAACAGTTCAGAACAAAAATGCAGTCTCTGTTTTACTCAAAAAAAAAGAGTATCACTTCTTAAGCTGGGAAAGGAAATGAAAAATGATCTTCAATGTATCCCAGCTCTACGCTAACACACACCCAGCTCACTGAAAGAAATGAGACCTTCACCCAGATGAGTTAGTCTTGGCCCAGGCAACCCCATCCACATTCCAGCCTGCTCCGTGCCCACAGAGACACCCTTCCTGGCCCAAATCTGCTCGCAGCTAAAGCACAGCTCAGCTGAAAAGGTCACCAACTACAAAGGCAAGGAAGAAAGACCTGAAGGAAAGGATAAAGATGAGGAAGCCACAAGAAGTGATGACCTGGTCATAGAAAAGTGAGTTGGGGCAAGAAACTGAAGAGCAGGTAAGTCCAGGTCTTGCCTATTATCCTGAGCGAAGGTACAAGGCCCTAATGGATTTAAACTGGAGGAGTGGGTGTAAGGATGTACAGAAATCAGGACAAGTCTCCAGAAAAGGTATTACAGGAGACTTGCAAAGTAAATGCCACAGCGCATTTACTGCATGCATTTAATTTTACATTACCTTTCTGCTGTCAAATGGAAAAAAAAATGAGTTTTGCAGAACAAGAATTCACAGGAAACCAAAACAATAATAATAATAAAAAAAATGACACTAGGTCATGGCTGTTGAGGCTGGTAAATGTTTTTACATGCCCTTTACGAACAGCTCCAGCCACCTGCAGCCTCAGAAGCCAGGAGGCTGGAGCAGCGGGCAGGGCTCGGGACGCGCAGCCCGAAGGACATCGCAGGCGGCCTCACTCCTCCCAAGAACCCGTGTTGTTTCCTGTGGAAACAGGTCTCCGTGTGAGCAGCACATTCACACTTTGCTCCCAAAACCGAGTCACCTCAGGCCTCTTAGACACCCTTGAAGCAAGAGCCCATTTAAAACAACAGCATTCACAACAGCTTCGTGTGGACACAAGGGGAACTCCTGGTTCTGCTCTGGCAGAACACATTAACTAGCATTTAATGGTGATACTGGACCCTTTCTAGGGTATTTTCTACAAAACTTACTTTTTTGTTTTCCTTAGGAAAGGCTTAGGAGGTTCAGGAAGGAAAGAACACATCAGCACTCTCTAATCTCTCCAGAAAGGAACTTCTGAGTATATTCCAAATAGTAATGAAAAATAAGAAATGAGAGGAGTGACCCCAGTTTCTCTGCAAACAGACAGTCTGTTGAGCTTATGACCTGGTGGCAGGAAATGAATTTCCTACAATTGTTACCTTTCTGCTTGATGCAGCACCTGGAGGAAGGTCCTTCCTCAGCATCACGCACGAAGGGGACAAGCCGCGATGGCTCCCTGGCTGTGTGCACTAACAAGGCAGAACTAAGCTGGGTCTGAACCTGAATTAGAAGAACTCTTAAGCTACAGAAACTAGGTAAAAGAAAAGAAAAAGAAAAAAAAAAGAAAAAGAAAAATCCTAAGAGGCACCACAGGGATCTCCAACAAAGCATTAAACACAACTTGCAACCGAAAAAGTCACACACTACCTCGCAATGGTAAGGATGAATATAATGCATGTATCCTGGTTCCTTCTACCCTTTCTTGGTAGAAAATATATATATAAAAAAAAGAAAACCAATGGCTGCAAAACCAGAGGTGTATGGAGCCAAGGGGCTCAGAGATGCCTGCTGCCTAAACACAGTGGCAGCGGAACTGAAACCAAACACTGAGCGTTGGGGGGAAGCACCTTCATTTTTCAGGAAATACGTGGCCTGTTACCAGTCCCACAAAATGGGGCAAATTAAACTGAGCTTCCACAACACTTGCAGACATTTCAACCCAAGTTGCTCAAGCTGCCCATCAAGTTGCCCATCAGTTGGAGGGCTGCCTTGCAACACACTCGCTTTCTCAACCTGCTTGGTTAGTAAATGGTAGAGAACTCCAAATTGCTAAAGCAGAAATGTAATCCTTGCTTCTGTTTACTTCTTTTATTTTTTTTTTAATAGACAACCACATTTTACCATGTTTTACTGGGGAAACAGGTTTGAAAAGATATCAAGTAATACTCAGAAAGGGATCAAAATGTAAAGCAAAATTCAAATAGGTAATTTGCAAAAAAAAGCAGTTGGGGAACAAAAAAATGGGAATGTTGCAAGTGAAATTAAAAACTACAGGTAAACACACAAGAAAAAAATAAGAAAAGAGATTCAAATTCCTAACAAAGAAACACAAAACATTTCTCGTTCTTAAGCCTGGAGGGCTGATGCAGCCATTTTCATGAATTTCTTCCCTCTTGAGCTTTTACAAGAGCCTCCAGATTTTTTTCCTTTTTTAACCATTTGTCTACAGATTGATCATTTAAAGAACACATGAACACACATTTTTTGCAAAATGATAAATAAATGCACTTCAAGAAGCTATTCTGAGATTAAGATCGACACCGAAAGGCCGCCGAGCAGCCACTCGGAACCGCAGGGCTCCCATCCTCGGCAGCAAACCCGGCACGTTCTTCCCAAGCACCTTAGTATTAAGACAGGCTCATTTATCAAAATCTGCCTCATTAAAACAGCAGGTCCTCTTCAACAGCCTCAGT
Source organism: Rhynchotus rufescens (assembly GCA_032273925.1). Taxonomy (NCBI): domain Eukaryota; kingdom Metazoa; phylum Chordata; class Aves; order Tinamiformes; family Tinamidae; genus Rhynchotus; species Rhynchotus rufescens. The sequence continues at coordinate 5,211 of JAVCKT010096615.1, read as the reverse complement.
GCTCAGCAGGGGTAAATACTGCGTCTTCAGACGCTGCATCCACGTGAGCTTATATGCATTAGTGCTTAAGATTATAATGAACATTTACTACAGTGACTCCCACTGCACTCCCATCCTCTAATGCGTAACATTAACAAGTCAGGCTTACTTTTTTTTTTTAATTAATTAATTTCCTATCATCTAGATACATGCTGTGATAAGCAAAGTCTTCCTCCCTGCTCCATCTCACCAGCTAGTGCAGGGAATGGTGCTGCTTCAACCTTCAACCCTACATGCAAAACAGTAGAGCTTGCAGCAGAAAGAAACCCCACACCTCTAAGGACAGTGTTGGAAAGAACAAGCAGATTCTTTGTCTTTTACATTCAGGCAAGTACAAAAGGATAATAGAAGGCTGGTTGAAATGGCAACAATGCATCTGTTAGTATTTGAATTTCTTTAGAGACCAGAATGTAAGTTTGTCGTACAAACAGTTGAAAAAAAAAACAAAATGAGAACAAAGTTACTGTCCACACATCCTTGCGAGATCTATTGGGACTCATAATTTTCCCTCTAGACAGACTATTGTATCAATATCTTCTTTTTCTACTCTTAACCTTTCCAGAAACCAATGAACTTTGGGGGCTCATACAACAGGCCAACTTTTGAGAACTGCATTTTCTTTTTTATTCTTCTCCTTTTGGTCAAGTCTTGCAGAGAAACAGGCCCTCCAGCGTCCAGTGTATCAGCCTGCTGTGTGTCCTTGGACTACCAAGGTCCAGCAATGCAGCATCAGCCTGCATGTTGCTGAGCTTTGAGGAAGGAAGAATGTGTCTGCAGATTATGTTTTTATCTCTATCCTCCTGTTCCTGGTATATTCTAATGCATCTATTCAACATAAACATTGAATACTCTGGAAAACAGAATTTCAGGAAAACGACGTTCGGTTAATTTCACAGAGTGATGAAAAAAGTTGCTCAGTGAGATCCCTACAGGGTTTGGTGCATGGGTGATCTCTGCACGTCTGCAGTGGTGGGTTTATAGAGTGCTGGCCACACGTGGCCACCCACGGCCTCAAGCAGGAGACACCAGCCTGACCAGTTTGAGAGCTGTCACTGAGCACGGCCTCTTACCAGGGGAAGGTGATTCAGGCAATTCTTCAGATTCCAGCCTCTAGGCTCAGCTGGGGAGCATTGCCATGGCTGGAGGGAGGGCATCCATTCCTGAGGAAACCTCTGATTTTGCCCTTTTAGCATTTTCCCTTCATGAAAGCTCCCACGAGGCAGCTGTGCTACCCTAACAAATGCCTTGGGAGGCAGGAGGATGGTGCAAACAGGCAAGATGAAGAGCAAGAAGAATTTCACGGAGGTCTTCAAGTCCCTGTGACTATATCCCCTCTTCTGTACATCAAGGCAAGGGATATTTCAGACAAAACAATACAGTTCAGTCACGGACACCTTCTGTTACTCTTACCCAAGACTTCACGTACAGACTGAAGACAACTCCGACTTGTCAATCTCGCTTGACACCTTTTAAATGTCCCACTCCAGGCTGCATTTATCCCATTATAATATTATCTAATCACAAACGACAACTTGATTTAACATGCATATTCATGGCAGCACGTCACCTACCTTTAGGACTTCAACTGCTGTTGCCAGGCTGGGAAGGCAAGTGCCTTGGAGCAGTAGTGGGGTTATCCCGAGGGAAATCCAGGCGGGTGTGCTCAGCACCCCAGACAAACAGCGCTGCTCCGAACTCACCTTCTCCAGTGGAGTTACGTGGAGCCCAGGGAGCCTGGGCTTCCAAGGGCTTTTCTACAACAGTGGGACAGTTCCCTTCAAAATCAAAAGGGTGAGAAAAACCTCAAGTCTCATAAACTACAAATATGCTGAAAAAAAGTCAAATCTGTTTTCTGTGATGCCTCAAGATGCCAGTTGCCTCTAGCTGCCTATACTGGGTATCTAAACCCAACAAAATGCTCGGTTTAATCATTTCCTGTATTATTCACTGCATTGTCTGCAGTACCTTGTGGGTTAATTACCTAGATAATAAAATGGCTGCAAGTGTCATTAACGTTGTGGGTCTGGAGCAGTCACCTAAAGAACCAGAGCAATGTGTTCCTGCAACTCACTGCAGTAACACAGGAAATATTCAGAGCAGTTGAACTAAGAAACGGGTAGCACCTTCGGGGTGCTACTTATAAGTGGCAAAACCCCCTTCCTGCCAACACAAGAAAGTGAATAAACAGTTACACAAGTACAGAAAGTCCCAACAACTAGAAAAAGAGATGAGGGGAAGTGGCTGTCATACCTTGAGGACAAACTGTTCATAAGAAAGGAGAGAATAATTACCAAGTACAACATACCTGCTTTTTTCTTTGCCCAAAATTCGATTATGAGGCAGAACACCTTACCAAACATGACAGAATTGCTGCTCTCCTTAACAGAAGCTGTGGTCGTTAAGAGCCTTGAGCTTAACTTGCATAGTTGGAAGTCTCCCATTTTTGTGCCTCCTGATGAAGCAGGAAGAACAGATGTTTTTAAAGCAATATATAAGTTATGTTGCTGGAAATGCCAAGAGAAATATCTCTGTTATTTTCAGGCCACCAAACACAAGTAGCACTTACCAATTTTGCTGCTAGCTTTGCTGCTCTATTTTCTAGGTCAAAAATGGCCTTGACTGGAAGCGCTTTTCTGAATGCATAACCAAAACCACTGAAAATAAATGTGTCTAAATTCTGTCAGAAAGAGTCGTGTTTTTAAATTAACTTTGAACATTTTTCTTACTTAAAAGGGAAACGAAAAACGATTTTTTTGTGGCACTTCTCATTCCACGAACGTAGGAGGAAATGGGTATCAGTGCAAGCAGTAGAAGCAGAAAGGAAACAGATTTACATCTCCTTGTGTCAAAACAAAGCGCTATCAGCAAAAATATTAGATTATTGAAGCAGAGAGAGAGGAGGCAGGAAGTTGCAGTAGCTGCTTAACATTTAAAGAAGCTGTTAGGCTTATTACCCAATGCTGTAGCTGGGGAAAATAAAAATATTCTTTGAGTGGAATTTAGTAACTCAATAACAAAAGTCAAACTGATTAAATGCTGCATTTATTGGTATAATTAAACTAACAAAGTACTGACATAATCACCCACGATTTCCTCTTGTGTACCATACCCTGGGCGAAGAGGCACTACAGCTATACATATTTCCTGTGTTATATACTAAAACACAAGTCAAATTCACTCGTCTTGCAGTGCTATTAAAAAAAAAAAAACAAGGGAAATTACTCCTGGGGTTAAGTCTGCCCCAGAGATGTTTTTCAACAGAGGAGTTTGAAATAAATTTTACCTAAAGAGGCTTGTGTGGAAATACTTGCAGTATTTTCACTGATGTTCCCAGAGGTTCAGCTGTGCTTGATTAAAACACCTTGAAACTCTGAGTTCCCAATAGGAAATAGGTGGAGAAACTGCAAGTGTTTTAGACCACTATGCTCCCCAGTGACCAACCTGATATAAAGTTGGTATTTCTGATTATTTTTTTTAAACAGCCCAGCATTTGCACTCTTAAGCAAAGGCCACTTTAAATATAGCTCAACTTGCTCAAAGCATTGAGGAGCTCAGAAATTACAGGGCAGTGAGGAAAATCAGATCCCTACAGTGAAGTAATTTCATATTTTTACACTGAGATTACACAATCAAATGAAAAGCTGCTATAAACAGCGTAAGGTTAAACTGGCAGCTGCCTTGACCTGCTGCAAATCTACTAAAATCAATTTATCTCTCTCAGCTTATCTGACTCTCCCGGGGAATGAGCCCAAATGTTAAAAATCACAGTTAGACATGCAAGGGCAGAGGCCTTGGGTGACCCTCATGTGCAGCAGCCCCAGGCTGGAGACCTGCCTGAATTTACACCTAAACTTGCTCCCATGCAAGCACATGGGCTAAAATTATGAAGACAGCCATAGAAAAACGATATATAGCAACTGGCGAAAGCAATTTCTCCACAGATATTTGCAAAACTAACAATCATTGTAATGATATTTTTGCAGAATTGCAGAGAATTGGGCTGGAAGGAACTTCAAGAGGACTCCTTCCTCCTCTTGAGCCAAGATGCTTCATTCCTGACCTCAATCCAAACCCAGACCTGATTTAAAATTGGTTATTCATGTTTTAAGAACTACACACTGGGCCTTTAATGTTAATAAAGCTGTTGAGCATCAAGACCCGGCTGCTTTTTAAGCAGAGGCGACCTCGGAGCTCTTGCTAACTTGGGAACAGTGGACAGGTAGGATTCCTTATCTTTAGGACAAGAGCTTAGCACAGCAGAAACAGTCAAGTGAGATACATAGACCTTCATTACAAGAGGTATTTTTAGCACATTTGGGGAAGAAAACAAAGAACGAGAAAATCTGCATTTGAGCCCTCCCCTCCAGGGAAAAACCCCATCCTCTCCTGCCACTCTAACCTCAAACAGGTTTTCCCAGGAAAGGGAAAACCACAATGGGAAGCAACCTCCTACATGACATTTCCTCCTACAAGAGGTGCTCTCCAAGTGGCCCCACCAGCGCAGACTCACCCAGGTGGCCAGTGCTACTTCAAGATGTAACTCCAGAAATGAGATCCTGGCTTTAGAAAAGCGTTTTAAATTATGAAAGCAAGGCATGTTCTTATAGGAAGGTGCTGCAGCTTATTTTTAAAAGATAACTCACTAATGAGAACAACTCTGTCCTTCCACAACTAGGACCCAACTAGAGGATGAGTGTGCCCTCGGGGCCAAGAAGGCCAATGGGATCCCGGCTGCATCAGGAGGATGTTGCCACCAGGTCAAGGGAGGGGATCCTGCCCCTCTGTTCAGCTCTGGTGAGGTTGCAACTGGAGTGTTGGGGGCAGCTCCGGGCTCCCCAGGACAAAAGGGATGTGGAGCTCCTAGAGAGGGTCCAGCAGAGGATGACAAAGATGATTAAGGGACTGCAACATCTCTCTTATGAGGAAAGACTAAGTGAGCTGGGCCTGTTTAGCCTGGAGAAGACTGGGAGGAGATGTGATCAACATGTCTAAGTAGCTGAGGGGAGAATGTAGGGAGGATGGGGCCAAACTCTTCTCAGTGGCGGCCAGTGATAGAACAAGCACAAGTTAAAACCCAGGCAGTTGCATCTGCATGTGAGGAAGAACTTCTTCACTGTGAGGGTGCCAGAGCCCTGGCACAGGCTGCCCAGGGAGGTTGTGGAGTCTCCTTCT
>JAVCKT010096614.1:0-12805 GCA_032273925.1 Rhynchotus rufescens | reverse complement strand
GTAAAAGTTTGGGAGCCTTAACTTGTGATTTGAAAGCCCGTTTTGGCAATACTGCTTGAAGCACCTGGTACATCCATGTAAATTCTTGTGTACTCAGTCGACTTGATGACTTAAATTTAAGAATAAGAACAATTACTTTCCTAAGGCAGAGCTGTTGGCAGGAAATTTCTCAGCAAGATTGAATTTTAAGGTAATGGATCTCCAAACCCCTCCAGCAAAACTCCCTGCTCTATTTGCCTATACAATCAGACTGAGAGATATTCTATATTAGACAGAAGAACAATTGGAGATGATTTTGATCGTTGCCTCAAGCACCGAATTGGGGATTGCAGACAGCTTCAGATAACATTTCAATACTCAGAAATGTTTGTTCTTCATATTGGCAGAGTGTTCCTTCCACTTTCAAGCTCAAGCATCGCCAAGTGTAAATGCCTTGTGCCAGTGCAAACATGACTGCACAGATACACCAGGAGATAACAGTCTTGTTCAGTATGTGAAGCTGCAATTAATAAAGAATTATTAGTCCTCTTGCTGCTGTACCCACTTCTGCCATTCTGATTTTGGACTTGCATTGAACGGTGCCCCACTCGGGGGGCTGTCTCCTTGCAGTGCCTCTGGATAAAGCTCTCACCTGATGCCTGTTGAAGAACCTGTGTGCCTGTGAGTCTGTGATCCCTGGACGATCCACACTTGCTGCCTGCCCCTTCGCTCTCCTTCTCTCCTCATCGTGGAAGAATCGCTTTAACTTGCTATGAGATTTCCATATGCATAAAAATCCATTTATTTTCCAATCCAGGGACAGCAGGGCCCCATGGAGCTTTGGGAAGAGGAGAGCTTTGCAGTTCAACTATCACGTCATGCAACACAAGAAATCTTCTTTTGCCAGCTGGGAGCTATCATCCCCTGCCCCGTTGATAAGCCCACGTGAGATACAGAACAGCTGAATGTGCAAGCACATCTTTGGAGTTCCTCCGTCCTCCACACCGATTAATTCCAGAATGCTAAAACATATTCATAGCACTTCGCTCTAAAGGCTTTCGCAACCTGACCCATTTGTCTATACAAAGATTAGGCAAGCCAGCGTGATTTTATCAGCTTTCTGCACTCCCTGGTCTCCTGATTGTCATGTTCTCATTCATCATGTACTTTGTAGTGCCATTAAGAAAATAAGCTAGTAGATTTGAGGACATTCTACCTGCTGTGCCCTATAACTAAATTTAATGTTTAATTTCTTTGAAATCTAAGCCTACCTTGAGGTAGACTACGGAGCAAAACTTTTCTACTGCACTGATACTCTTTGTCATAAATGAATATCACAGATGATGCCACAAATCGCTGGTTCTGCAGCTCCTCATGACCTCATGACGAGGGCACTCGGCACAATTTCATTTTTTTCCCCTATACTGTTGCACTGTTTAACAAATGGGCACCAGCTCCAGTTGTCTATAAAAATTAGAACATTTGAGCAACTCAGTAGTCCCAAGCACTAGCTCTACGGAAGTAGAACAGATGGCCAGTCCTACAGCCCTGGATGTGCATTCTCTGTATAAGGGAAATGGAAACTGCAGCACAGAAAACATGAGGAATTGGGGGTTTTATTATCTTTGTGAGTGGACTGGCATTTTTCTGGAAGATGGCCAGACTATTTCTGGTTGCCAGGTGCGCTGCTGCTCATGGTGTAAAACGGAGATGGAAATGTGGAAAGGAGAGAAAACTGTCATGATGCAGCAGACAACAGAAGGATGAAAGTCATTAGTCTAGACAGATTATGATAAAGTCACATATTTTGAAACATAATATAGAAGAACATTTCTATCAGCTTTGGCAATGAGTGGACACGTTCTGCTCAAGGACGGAGATGCCCAATTTGCTCTATACAAGAAAGTGGTATTACATAAGTAGCAATAAATGTTGGTAAAAAAATGCATATAAGGATGTCACGGGCTTCTTGTATCTAAATGTATGGATAGAAAGCTTTAGATAAATATCCATATAAAGAAATCATACCTACAAAACTTGACAAATGGTTGTCAAGAGTTTAAGTACCTACCATCAAACACAGGCTTAGAGCAAAATCTCCTAACTTTCACATTATTGAAATAAAAAAGACAGAAATATCAATTCAGCCCTGCCTTAGCTTTGTGCTTTAGCATCTCTGAGCGGTACCAGGGTTTTGCAAAGACCTTTCGTCTCACTACGGGGTTCGACCTTCGCAAGGCAGGATGCATCTGCTGTCTCTGCTTTACTGTTACCTCTTACCTTGCATTTAACTTGCATCTTCAGCCTTTCTCCAGGCAACCATGTCATGTTTTGAACATTAACTGTTTATAAGAGGTACAGCTGGAGGGAATCAATCTTTCCATGTGGAAAGAATCATGTTTTTCTACAAATAACAAAGGTATTTATGAGATTTAACTAATTCCTCAAAAATATGTTGCACTGCTAATAGAAAGTGCTGCAGTACTGTGATACAGTAACTGTAATGACATCAACATTTCTATCTGGCACTTAAATTCCAAGTTTCTTTAATAATCTGACAGGACAATAAACTACGGTAAGTGCCCCGATGCGGAATGACATCAACACAATTTGTTTACATGAAACTCTGTTTTTTTTTTAATTTCTAAAGTCTTCTGCTGTTACTAAATCATATTCAGGCTAAATATTGTGCACTTGAAACTCATAGCTTTAGTTAGAAGTTAAATTCTTCTGCTGTATTTCCCAAAAGGGAGACTCTAAATCTTGCTCCAGCGCTTACATTGAAGTTGTGCTGATGTATGAAATGAATGAATGATGCCTTATGTTGCCTTCCCTATATGATGCTTGGCAGTAATATGCAGGTTAATGTCTCCAAGACTGTCAAAGCGAGAAGTAAAAAGTTCTCCTGTGAGTACTTCCAGATACAGTCACAACATATATTCCCAACAGGACCTGCGTCAATTAATTTTATAAAGATCATTTACAACACAGACATTTTCCTGCTAGCTATTCTGTGTGCAAAAATTATAACATCTATTCCTAACTGCAATAATGTATTTTGCAAGGCAGGGTTGGCTTTGCAGACTCAGCATATTACGGGGTTGCATAAAAACACCATGCAAACATCCCCGAGTGTCCATCCCTTTCGTAACTTGATACCAAAATCTCCATCATCTCCAGAAGCAGAAGAGAAAACTCTAGTTTGCTGCTTTGGAAGACACTCTACTACCTTGGTATCTTCCTAAGCAAACCTCGTAGCCTTGGGGCTGTAAACAAAATTTTAGTGCATCACTTGAAATAAGAGGAGAGCAGCAATGCCGATGGGAGATGTTGAAAAGATCACTTATAAGCAGAGAGTGAAACGGGGATGTTTAGTCTAGGCACTAAAAGAAGTTATAACAGCCTTAAATTATACAAAATGGGTTTGTTGACTGCTCTTTTCTTTGCATTCTCCATATCCACTGATGATGGGCAAAAAAAGAATGGGCTTAAATTGCAGAAGGGAGTTTGAAAAGAAGAAAAACCCAACATTGCTCAGCATCGGCAGCACTGGGATAGGTGAACACAGCAAGTTCTAAATTTGCCCTTAGGGGATGTATGAGGATCAGAAAATATGTGTTAGAAATGGCATAAAAATTGTTAATCCTACTTTGGAATCAGGACTGTGTGACATCTAGAAATCCTTTCCAACTCTGTTTTTTTTTTTTTACCTATATTAACTATTGCTGGAAAATTTCTACAATCCCTCTAGGCAGAGAGGATGCCAGGACTAACCAAAAGCAACAGTGTTTCTCCTAAGGAGAGTCTTACTCAACAGCAAGGGATATACGGATTGCTTTTACTACGTGCACCAAGGAAGTAATTTATTTAAAAGCAGCATTAAGTACCTTATTTATTTAAAAGCAGCACTAAGTACCTTCACCCTCGGCTTGTTAAAAAGGATGTAGTAGACGCAAACCGTTCACAACTTAGGTGACTGGGGGCAATCTCAAACTGAAATGCTTTACAACGAGATTTGCTTCCTACTTATTTCAGTCCACAAATAATCTTCAATCCCACCTGACATTTACAACCCACTGCAGTCACACTCTGTTCCCTCCTAATGAACCGACCACAGAACATGCACATTTTTCCCCAGCATGTTTTTTTTTTTTTTTTTGCCAGCGTGCAGCTTATGAACTGGGCACTTGCCAGACTGTTGGTGTTTCAAAATTGACCACATTTCCCCTTGTTCTGTCCCTCTGAGATACTTGTGTTAAAGTGAAATTATAATCCAGCTATTTCATTTTGTTCTTACGTCACTTGAGAAAGACAGTCAAAGAAGGAGAAAAAAAAAAAACAGAAAAGCAGCAGCCAATATTTTAATTTGGACTGTATCACTGGAGCATATAATGTACTCTCCATCTCCCTACTTATTTGTTTCTGTTGTACAATTTCATTATTTACTCTTGGTATAACACAGGGATAGATATAACGAAATCAAATGGAAGATTCACAGCAATGAATAAACTGTTCCCTGAATAAACTAACTGTGAAAGGAAGACTAGAGGGGGAAGCAGAGCTGATACAAGTGACTGAATCAGTTATTCGACCCTGTTATATAGATCGGCAGAGATGCTATAAATGCCTTTGGGTTTAACACTCGCTTAGTGCGCTCATGTAGTGATGGGGATACGGACATAGATTCACTTTGTACTTCTGTTTGACAGAGCCTGTCACATGCTCTATATTGTAAGCACGTAGATCCTAGGAAGCGATAAGAATATCATGTATTTTAGGTGAAAAGTGCTGTTTGAGGCTCCCTCTGGAGCAGCCTCTCAGGGGTGGGCGCCCGGCACGACGGCGCATCGGACGGAATTACACTCCTTCATTCAAAACCCGCAGGAAGCATTGCCTGGGGATGCGCTGAATTGCCACGAAAGCCTAGACACTACCCCGAGGCATTGACACAAGTGCTTTTATATTTAATTACGGCAGAAACCTGCCAGAAGAGTAGTCGGACACAGAGGAAGGTAAGAAGCAGCTTCTCTTTGGGTAATGGACACTATGTCCCGAGTAGCGGGCAGGGAGAAGACGTATCAGGAGATCAGCTCCACACACAATAGAGGTCCCCAGAAGTGAACAGGTAACCCGAGGCTGCAACCAGGTGCTTTTTAAGACTTAACAGTGAAGTCACAGTTGTCTTGTGCCCTGTTTACATAGCTGGAGATCACTGGGGTATCTGCTTTCCTTTCTTCTTTTACTCGTCTTTTCTTATCATTTAACAATGGTTAAAGATATAATGGAAAAGAAAATCACCCCCCACTCTGAAAAAAAGGAACACTGAGAAATCAAACATATTCTGAAGATATTCCAAAAGCTGATTATTCTAGCTATTACTTAAATGGATTGCAATAATACTTAGAAGTGTGAGTTCAGACCAGAAACCAGGTTTCATTATGCCACTTATTGCGGGAGATAAATGACAGAGGTACCAATTTGCTGAACTTGTCAAAGGGAAGATTTAATTAATAGTCTTCTGTCTTGCTCATGATTCTGCTGCTCCTGAGACTGCTGCCACCACCAGCAATCTCCAAGCGCTATAAAACCAGAACAAACACCAACAAATGTTTGTTTCTCTTTTGAACAATTACAAAATTCAGTTGGAAAAGTGAAAACCCCAAGTACAAACTGCCATCATGCCCTGATTGAGAAAACTCATGCCAGGAACACCACAAAACTGCTTCCTATTTCTTAGCGGTCCACAAGTTAATATACATTTTTCATTGGCTTTACTGGGCTGATGCATTAAAAATTACACCTGTGCCTAACACACTGCCTACACTGTCACATAGTCTTACACGCTAACACTTGCACGACTGAAATTCCCAACAGCTAAACAAACATCACCTTAAAACAGTCATTAAACTGTTGCAACCGTTTTGCTAAGCAAATAGCCAACTGCCGGACCCAGGCTCCTGACAGCCTGAGAGATGGGCAGAAGTACATGTTCCTTTCCACTCTTCTTAGACTCAAATATAATCCTGAAGATATTAAACATTCATGATACTAAATATTTAAATCTTATCACCCTGCTGGCCTGGATGCTTCTATATTCACCCTCCAAAAAAAGGGAGAGAAAAAAGAGAGTTCTAACATATGTAGAAAGCAAAGTTGAAAAATGTGCTTTCAGCAAATGAAGGTATTTGGGAAATAACAGCTCTAGCCAAATGGTGATAAAGAACCCTATATAAAATAGAGATGAATTTACATATACTGCAAGAGCATGACAGTGAGAAATGACCTTCTCGCAGCCCAGTGGTACCCAGAGCTAAGGGTCTATGCCGGCTCATTTGAGAGGCCTTAAGGGTTAGATACAAAATCTAGACCCAGATCTGGATCTAGAGCTCTCCAAACTTTAGAATAATCACATGCCAGAGGCCTGCCCTGTTTTATTAATAACACATGCCTCTCTTTTTCGGAATATCTCAATGCTAGGATGGAAGGCATTAGTAAAGCCCACAAATAGGCAAGGAGCCAGATGTATTTGGGATGGAATATAGGGTAGACTTATGGAAGAATAAACTAACATATCCTCAGGTGAGGCTGTTTTCCCTTTTCTTTAGCATTTTATTAACAGCAAGGGAAGAGGGCAGAGAGTGGTGTATGGCAATGAATTAAAACAGACCTGCCTGGAGAAGCTCAATATAGGAAGGCCTCTTTGATGGCATCTCCTAAACCAGGCCCCGGTGAGTGGGATGATCCAGGAATGGACTTAAAAGCAGGCCTAGCTGACTTGTGGCTTTCAGACGAGGGAAAACTTCCTTTCTGCTCTCCCTCCTGAAGAAATGAGGAGAATATTCTCGAGTCAGGAGGGGTTAACGTTTTATGAGGGAGCACCTATTTTACAAAAGACATTTTAAGAACTAATAAATTGAATCACAAATGATCTCTTTTCCACAGATACTTATTAACTGAGACATTCAGATGTCCTCATACACTTGATTTTTGCCATGCAGCCTTTACGTTTTCGAAAAACACATGTGAACCAGAATTTGCCACAAACCCATGAAAAAATGTTGATGTCAGTACTATGAATATAAAAAACACATGATACTCCAGATATATTATTAAAACTAGAACAATAAAGTTTATCAGAGTCTGCCTGAAAACACAAAGATACAAGCCAACAAAAAAATGCCAAGCAAATAAGGGGCTAGTTTAACCTTGGCAGTTTGACTTTCAAAGGCAAAACCATGACATTCGAAAGGAATGGAGCATTTCTTTCATTTCCAGTCCTGTGAACAATGCTGAATTAATATATAGGTCGCAGAGGAAATGTTTAATTCCAACATTAGGCCTTTGAATATATTTTTTTCTGCTATTTCTTTCTCCCATTCTGTTGTCTATAATCCCAAGGTGTATGCAGCAAACTGCAGCAAGGTCTATCCAAGATCAGCTCTTGCTTTCACTCAGCCAGTTCCTTCACTAGGACTGACTTTCTAAGCAGTTTCCCAAACTCTCCTGCCTTCCTAAGGCCCCATCCTTACGGACACAGGGAGACGGGGAGGAGCTGTGTTACAGGACCCCCTTTCCTCATTTCTGTAGACAAACTGGTTCATATGGGCACAGTCTGCCAAGGTCACCCTGACTCTGTCACATCCGACGGTGCTCGGCATCTGCGTGCCCATATGACTGCTTAATCTGCCTGTTTCGTAAGATAATTACTGAAAGAGAAATTAATATCAGCACAGAAAGCCGTAGCCTCACTAATTACACTGGCTGGTGTTTTGCTAGCGTGTTTGAACGAGACAAGCTCAGACACAATTTTTCAGGGAACTTTGAACTCTTCATTGGACACAAAAGAAACGAAAGGACAAAATGAGGATGGAGACCAAAATCAGAACCTTGTGAGCTCCATTTAACTATGTCCCATGTTCAAGGTCAGAACAGAGCTTTTGATTTCTAACACCAAGCTAGTGGGTGTGAATAATCCACTGGCCGCTTAAGTAACTTGCCTGTGATATCTCCAGCTAATAAAATAGCATTAACTCTCAAAATAATGATATTTAAATAGAAAATGTCATGGACTATGTTAAATCTCTCTACAGGAAACTGTAACGCTGAATCCTGCTCTGCATTTTGTGAATCAGTCCTCTGGGAACATTAGAGAGACAATTCCCCATTTCCAGCCTAACAAAAGCCAGAAGATCTCTCAGGGAGATGGAGCTGTGACTTTTCCTCCTACATTTCTCAAAATCAGGTGTGCGAATATCACTCGGGGCGTGTGGCATGTTTATATTCTGCAGGAAGTATACCTCATTACTTACGTGTGTCTATTATTTACACATACACATCTGAACAATGCAATGATAAAAATTAAAAAATAAAGTCCCATTCCATTATGCAATAAAAGTAAGCAAGATATTTTCTCAAAAAAAGCATGAAAACAAATCCATCAAAACAATATGGCTGTTAGGAAAGGTTCTTGTATGTATACTGCATGCAATCTTAACTTATTTAAATCTACGCTTTTAAAATTATATAAATCTAAGCTTTTGTCATAATCCTCTCTCAGCAAATAACTGATCCCTGACGGTGTAGGAAAAATACATTTATTTCTAAAAAAAAAAAGTGTTTTCTTTGGGCGTATTTGCTGCCGAAGAGCAGCACCACCCCTGGGCAACCTACACCAGCCAGGCTGATTTCCAAACAAACACGATACCACCGGAGAGACGGACTCCTTGATGACAGACTGCTAAGGCTCTCCTCCCGCTACGCTTCTTTCAATGACAGAGTCGCTGGTTTTAATGACAATCTCTCACTGCTTGCGACCTCAGCGCTGACCTTAATCAGACCACTGCTCTTTGCTTAAACCATTAATAAGGCATTTGACGGCAGCAGGACTCATTTTAGGAGTCCAGCTCGCCGCCTCTGAAAGCAGATGGTCATTGCGGCTCAAATGACTTAAAGGCAACTTTAATACTCGATAACAGACGAGTAAGAAACAACTTTTCCTTAAAACCAATCAGTAGTAGTGGAACTAAACTGCAAAAAATAGAATTACCAAAGATGTCAATATCGACAGTAACATTAACAGTAACATTATCAGCAAAGCTGACAGTGAATAAGAGATGATAAAGGTTCATTTGTGACTTATTTTGCAAGAGCGTTGGTTTTGCAAAAGTATAAAGAACAATTTTAAAGGCAACATTAAACAAACAGTTAAATCAAAATGTGTCAATACAATATATATATTTCAAGACCACTGGCCTGATTTTTTGCTCACTTAAATCTCTCTTAGCTGGTGTAATCCCATGGAATATAAAAGCTTTATTCCTGAGGGGATAAAATCAGATGTAGTAACGAAGCTGCGGCTGAGAATGATTCCAAAAAGTCAACAACGTACCTTGTTTCTCTGCACAAGGTGTCGGGGAAGTCAGGAACTGGCAGAGCTCTGGGTCTACATATCTGTCTACACTAGAAGAGCAGGCAAAAAGTAAATGTCATGTTAGGTACTAGACAACTCCATTGGAAATAGAGTTCAGAGGGATGATTCAAAATTCAGAAATGGCCAGGAAAAGCCACTTGAATACCTACCTTCTTTTTATCTCCTGCATGGGCCGGATATTCCCAATGGCAATTTCGAATTCTTTAAGATTATTCCATACTCATATGGGTATTAAAGCATTGATGCTTCTTAAAAACATATGTTCTAAACGTCATTTTATCAAAAACACTGAAAGTTCATTCCCTGAAGCAGGCTGAGGAAATCACTGTCATCCTACATAATTCCACATCCAGCATTAATCTGATACCATCATTGGTCTGTAAGAACAATATGGAATCTGAGTTCAAAGAAGAGATTCCCGGACCGTAGCCAAATCAACCTTTGACAAGATTTGTGAACTCGCTTCTCTCTTGCTCATTGTGATTCTGAGTTTTTTTTCCTCCATAAATTCAGTTTCTGATCAGACTGCAGAAAATCTTCATGTAGCAACTACCAGAACTAGTAACTAGTGCCTAGGTTTTGTGCAGACACTCACGTCCCAAGGGTTTTAACCAACAGAGAGAAGGGATTGGAAGTATCAGCATCTGTCCTCAGATAAGAAATTAAAGCATCGAGGGTCGGGTATTCATTAAGTGCAACACTTAAGGAATGCCTGGGGAAAAAGGAGCCTTGGGAAGGAAAATGAGGTTAAACCCAAGTAAGTTATTTGATAGGCCCAGGTAACACAGGAAACCTATGGCAGAAATAAAGCGCTAAGGGGTTAAAATTAATTTTGCTTGAGCAAAGCGCAAGGAAATAGCAAAGCACATAAGATGAAAAGCAAAGCTTAAAATGAAGAAACTATGGGAATAATCTCATGTCCTCTCAAAGCTAATCTATCCAGATTAGCCCAAACTTTTCTAGAGTGACTTTATTTGAAATAAATGCTACAAGTGACAGCAACAATAAATCATTTTTTGTCAATTAAATATTGAACTGTGAAGCAAATAACTGAAGAGTCCGGGGATTGTGCACAAACACATGGTAATATAAAAAAGTCATTTGGATTTTTTAATGAGTGTTTTTATAAAGTGTTAATAAAAATCCAACTGGCAGTTTGTTGGACCTTTCCCATGAATACAACATTTCAAATCAGTAAGTCATGGGACAGTATTTTCAGATACTCCACATTTGTACCAGCAGAGGAAAGAACTCTTTGTAAAATCAAAACGAAGGAAAGATTTTGTTTTTATCTTTAAGTTAGCCCAAACAAACTTAATTGTGGCTGCCTATATCTGGAGAAAAGGAAAACAGTTCTCTGATAAGGTGACATGTTCCTCACCACCTACTCATACAAAGGGTGCCATAAAGGACAACCTTGGATTCTGGAACATGCAGGACAGTGGGGCAGGCTGAGACAGTTATAACCACTTTTCTATGCCAAGATCTTCAAAAAGGCCTTGAGTAAATCTCTATTCTCGGCATGTTTGGAACCTAACTAAAAACTAAATCTGAATTTAATCTCATATCTTTGTATTGCATCTCCAGCCGGGAGATCTTGCCCTTATACCAAATTCATGCCATTTCCGTGTACTCGACACATAAAATCACAACAGTTATAAAGGACTAAACGTTGCACACAGCTTCTTATTAGCCTGGAGAATGTAATGAAGTGAAGATCTGTTTAAAACAAAGTACCTTGAAGACTGATGAATATTTTATTAAAGAGTGTAGTTTCTGACTACATAACTGCAATCAGCTCTTCCTACAAGGAAACCCTTGGAGAGATGCTTATCGTGAGGCTGCAAGACAAAGCTCCCGAAGAGCAAGGAACTGCCATCGGACTTTATTTTTAATGGATGAAGTTCAAATGTATAATCACCAGCCAATTAAGTCCACACTAAATGTATTCTGGACAGGGCTACAATTCAAAGGACGCAGCAGCCTAAGATGTGCTAATATCAGCCAAAGACTCTTTCACAGCCTGCAGTGAATCTGAAGTTGAAGATACCCGGGGATTAACATTCCCTTTCTATAGACTTTTCTGCACACAATCTCGTGGTCAGCACTGCTTATCATAGTCCAAAACACACAGCATGGGAACATATGGTCCCCCTCGCTCTCGAACAAGTGATGACAGATTTTGTTCGTCATGTCCACATGAACATTTTCCAGAGGCAATTAGCAGGACACCATCCTGTACGGCTAAAACGAACCCAACAATCCCGGGACAGGGCTGAAAATTATTGAGTCCTTAATTATACATGTCAGGCAATTGGCCAGTTAAAGGACAGATTCATTAGCAGTTACCACTAATGAATTACAGGAATTCACTTAGTCTCTCAGTGGAGTCAGAGACACGATTTTGCCTTGAAACTGAATTGTTTTCACACAGGACTGACGTCCAAACAAACCCACAGTGCCTGGCTAAATCTGCCGCATCTCCTCAAGGGCGAGTGTTCTGAGACAACAACCATCTGCTTGTCCCGGGATTTTGCAAACAAGAAGGTGTCCAAGTCTATTCCTTGGATTCTTAAGAGCTGCTGCCACACGAGTAATGACCAACTGGTAGCAAAAACAATCTTGCCTCAGATACCACAGAGCCAGCCTTGAATTCTAGACAACACTTGTATAAGGAAACATGGCTTTTTTTTTTCTGGAGAATACAGAGCCCTGCCACAGCAAAAGCATAGGAGAAAGAAAAAGGCAAGACAGACACTGCAGAGGTCAATACATTCCAATGCTCTGAAATACTTCTTGCTCTGGCAAGTGGATTTGACTAGACCAGAATGTAAATTATTAGGCTGGCTCACTTTACATGAAAATAGTAACTTTTCTGTAACAGCAAACTCATTATCAGCCCTATCAGAATGTAAATCTGGAATGTAACAGTCCTTCCAAAATCCTTCTGCAGCCAGCCAAAATATATTGGCACATGAAGCTACAGAAACTATTCCTTCCTTTTAAAGTCTTATCCAAAAACCAGAAGATCATTAGAGCAGTTTTGTTTTTTTCCAGCCACCTTAATTCTTTCCTTCTCGGATCACCAGTAACAAGGAAGCTGCAGCCCAAGCCGTGCCCTGCGTGTCCTTGGGTCCCGTTTAGCTCTTGTTCCTCCTCAAACTCTATGAATTGAGTGTCTGATTCTGCTGAGGATGCACAAGGAGGAGGATGGTCCAGCGCACTCCTCCTCACAGGATTTGCTTCAACAAAGCGGGAGAGGGGAGAAGTCCCGTCCTGAGCAGCAGCAGCTTCGGCACCGATGCCAGCAGGGAATTTTTCCTTAGTCAAGTAAAGCAGGGCAGTTTTTTCCTTAGTCACTGCAGAGACTGGACTGCATTTCCAGCTGATGCCCTC
>JAVCKT010096613.1:0-10588 GCA_032273925.1 Rhynchotus rufescens | reverse complement strand
CACTGTTTCAAAGCCAGTCATCACTTCTCAAGCTTCATAAAAAGCCAAAATTCCCTTATGGAACTTTGGAGTTGATATGAAATATTTCATTACAAATATGACCAAAGGTAAAAGCTCTTCACTTCCTGCAGTGATGTGGTGAGAAAATTACTTCATTGAAAGAGCTTCATTAAAGGAAGAAGAAGAAAAAAGGAAAAAAATATCCAGCTCTCCAGGGATATGTCTGTGAAAAGAGCAGCTCTACAGTCAACACACAAACCAATGTAACAAATGCATTGACATGGATTAAAAAACTGTAGTAAGTTAGAAAAGTCACTTGTTAACAAAGCTATATTTGTGTAGGGAGCACAGAGCCCTGATTGTGACCCAGACTTCCTGGGCTATTGCTTCATGGCATGACCATGGCTGCTGCAAGCACATCAATGCTCCCGATTAAGGGAGACACAAAGCAGCCTGCATTAAATGGGGCTATTTCACTCCATTATCAACTTACAAATTAGTGCAGCACTGCAGAAAAAGCACTTTAGCATTTAGCTTTAAGTCCTAGGGCAGCTCTACAGAAGCCATGTTGGAATCACGGCCATTACTACTTAAATAATGTGTACCAAGATCAGCAGTAGGTATCTACTGGATGTTAATCATTTTGATCAGTTACTGCTAAGGGACCTGAGTCCTGACAGGGGAAGCTCTTACTGCTAAGGGACCTGAGTCCTAACAGGGGAAGCTCTCATGAACTCTCCACAGCAAGCTCTCATCAGGGCTTGTGGCAACCCAGAAGACTATACCCAGTTAGAATCTGAGCACACAAGGCATTTTAGACCATGTTTAATTTTAAACACATGGAGACTTTTTTTTTCCAGTTCAAATGGAGCTGTGTTTCCCAAGTTCAACATGGGACTGCCAACCTTGGCAAAGCAAAATCTCCTATTAAGAATTAAGTAACATCAGGAGCTAAACCTCTAAGGAAAAAGTTACACATCCTGATATTATGCAAGTCAAGTCATCAAGTTTTAGAAACCCAGGGCTCACTGCTTGTTTTGGCCACATTATCTTTGGCCATGATCTCATAGCTTAAATTCAAATCACTAAAACCTCCAAGTCTCCTGCCTCTTTAAACCTACTCACACATAAACCTTCCCTTAGCAAACGACCTCCCTGCTCCTGTGCTAAGCAGCCGCTATCACAACCGCTTGTTTGGCAATGACCAACACACGCTGATAAGAGAAGCAAGACTCATGCTCAGGAACAAGTCTGTTGGCTTGCGCTACTCGCAGTTCAGAAAGGACCTTTGTAACCGCTCGCTAAGCGGGAAGTAACACGTTACCTGAGAACTTTTTTTTTTAAATGTAAAGAGCCAGGATAAGTAAGACATTCCAAAACTAAACTTTTTTTAACTCAGGATATGACCAAGTGCTCGGGACAGCTTTCTGGCTCTCTAGACTGCAACATGCTACAAATCTACTTAGCCCTAGGGGTGCAAAAGGGCTTGGCTGAATTAATCTCAGCCCAATTCTGCACCAGCAAAACCAAAGAGAGATTAATTAATACTTAACTACTCACACAAAGCCCAGGTTCCTCGTTTCATTATGTTGAAACGCGACTAGGCACACAAAGGTAGCTGCTGCTTTAAAAGAAAACTTAAAACGAGGAGTGTAATTCGTGGGAGCACTACTGCATACAGTAGAAATGAAGAAGCCAAGTGCACAAGAAAAGTAATAGATATTGATCCAGAACAAAAATCTGTGTTTTTATCAACATCTTACATGAACTGATAAAATACAGATGTGCTGCTCTGAGGGAAACACAACTTAACTAAAAAATGAAATGTGTTCATATGATTGCTTACCTATTCCAGACTGGGGCAAATGCCATTTGGCTTTTATGCAGGTTTTCTTGAAGAGCACCAATTTTCCTTGTGGTGAGAAAATCATGAGACCAGCTATTTTCAAAACTGTTTTAAAAAAGTGGCACAGCATGCTGTATCTTAGTCTATCCCACATGGCAAAGATGAAAATCAGGAACAACCTCTTCTCTCATTCATCTGAGGGCCTAAATGAGTAACTTTTATTTATAGCCACCAAGAGTTACCATTTCCATTACGTATTTTGTTGTCCTCAATGAGCCACCTAGCCATGATGGAATTTAAGCCTTCAGTTATTTGGATTTTTTTTGTTAGTTTTCTTTGGGATGGTTTTCGAGTTGGCAGCACACTTCCCAGGATATTGATGAATAATCAAATAAAGAGACAATGGCTTTTGTTTCAGTTAACTCCAGATACAGAAAGCCAAAAGTAAAAGAGAATGATGAAAAAAAAAATCAATTACAGGGCGTGTGTGTGTTATTTTTAAATAATACTGAAATAATTAATTGTCGTAAGTTCTCTCCAAGTAAATCTGAGACATTCCCCTGGTTCTGTTCAATTTAATATAAGAAACATAATTAAAAAGTCACCTGCCAAATATAAGTGTGCAGTACTGGCATTGCAAGGGACAACAGGATACTATAAGACAACAAATATTCTATTAAATTTTATAGCTGCATTGAGTACAAGGTAACATTTTCCCCCACTTTTCTCCTCTTTGTTGGAATAAACAGAAAGGAAGCAAAAGCACAGAGCATTTTAACTGGATTTCAAATAATAAAATCTCAAACTAAATCTTAATTGGACACTCATCTGCAAACGAAGCGACAACATACGCAGTTGTAGCTTCGAGCTTACTAATACAGTCTTTTTTGCAGCAGCAGCAGGTAAAAGGCACATTCTATCTTCCGAATAATTTGCAGACTTCTTCCACCAGTGACTATCTAAACAATGGGTTTCCCATTGATCTCAAGCACAGGCTACCTCATGCAGTCTCAGGTAAAGCACTCACCATCCCACAGAGTGCTCCTCACTTCTCCCTCTTCTATCAATTATACAGACCTGATAAAAACCCCTCAGCTTCCCAAAAGGCAAACATAGGACCCTCACCACTCTCCTCAATAGGAAGAGCAAGTCATCACTGGTTGCTAGTTATTCTAGTATAACGTCTAGAACAAAATTAAGGGAGATGATCACATAGTGACAACATTAAAGAATTTCAGTGTCAATAAACAATCCCACTTGCCCTCAGGACAGCAACAAGACAGCATTTCCCACATTTGATAAGAATTACAAAGAAAAAACATTTGGGTTTAACTTGTTCATTTTAATCAGTTAGCTCTCAGATATGCTTCTGCTGTTATATCAGTAGCAGGCACTTACCTGTCCTATAGGGGAACTGAGCACAGACTCAAGGCAGAAGCATTACAAAATGCTTACTGCCAAGGCAGACAGGTTATTAAACATGATTATTTAGTCAAAACAGTTGGTGAAGCAGTGCAGGAGCACTCTCCACTTACCACAGATAGCAGAGCTGGTGTCTTTGGCAGGGGAAGTGGTCCTGCAAAGCATCAGCTCAGAGTCAAACACAAGCTACTCAACTCCTTCCCCCAGAAAGGCCTCAGTGACTGAATGCTATGCTCAGTTGATATAATTGCCCCAGAGTTCACAGCCCTGAGCCCCTCTTGCCCCTTCATTTCAGTCACCAATTAATACACACCTACTCTTTTCTCCTCCTGTCTGAGCTACCCCCATCTATTGGGCTCCTGAACAAGTGCAGCACATGCCAAGTATCCACAGTTCTGCTGCCTTCCAGTAAAATGACATAAGTCCCAGAAAAACAGCAGAGATTGTGGCCTCCGACTGTGTAAAGCAATTGGCACTTTTCAAATTAAAAATCTACAAGCAATAAGACCGTTATAGTAGGCAGCATAGGAGCTCCAGAATTCCAACAACTTAGATTTATCAGAGTCCAGAAGCACCCAGGAAACAGTAAATCCCGAATTACTATATGAAGATAAAGGCAAAGCGTAGCAGCAAGAGCAGAACTCAATTTACTGCTGTGCCAGGGCTGCAGTCATTTAGGTACTAAGTCACCAAAGCAGAAAGGTGGCAAAAACAAACAAAAAAAACACCAAAACACAACAGAGAAGTTTGCAGTAGAGACTCCAAACTAACAGAACCAGAAAATCACCATTTTTGCAGCAGATACTAAGCAACTTTACAGTGTAGTACCATCTGCTATCTGCTTTAATTTTCCAATTTGACATATATTTGCAACATAATTACAAGGGGAAAGACTGCTGCCAGGCAAATTATGTTTTTTAGCGCAGATTTGCCATGTCAAATAGTTTGTTTATTCTCCAAAATGGATTATTAAGTATCACATGGCTGAATAAGATTCTCAGAGTTTAAACAACAAAGAGCTCACTTCATCAGATATTCTTCGCGGTATACACTTTGAAAAGAAACAGGAAATGCCATCCTTCAAAGCCCTGCTATAAAAGCCACACTGATTTTCTTCGATGGAACATACAAGGCTAAATCGCTACATGGAGCGAACAAACCTATTCATTGTACTTATCAACAGAAAGCTGTAATAAGGAGATAAACTGAAATTACAAAACCACAGCCTATATTTAATAAGTGGAAGAGACCCAAAAAGCAAACCGACAAAACAAGAAGTCTGACCTATAGAGTCTTTGCCTACTTCTTGTCCTGACATGAACTTCACAGTCTCACCAGCTTGTCAGCTTGTCTTCCTCAAGAACGAACTAAATATATATCCTAGGCAAGATACTACTTCTTTGACTTACTAAAACAGGGGGAAAAAAAATGCTACATCGTCCACTGTTTTCATTAATTGGAAAAAATGAATGATGAAAAAAGCAAAGGGCTTTAATTTTTCTTCAGAATAAACAACTTAAATGCATTTGGTACACGACTGAGATAGCTTTTCTTAACTTCACCAGATTAAATACTGTCATGATGGGCCAAAAACCAGCAACTAAAATGAGACCAAATAACCCCTTTCTGTAAGTTTTCAGCTCATGGAAAAATCTCCTCTGTAACCAAAACCAGCCAATTTCACTGAATGCAATGAGAAGGCACAAGAACCTTTCCAAAGTAGTTCTGCGTTTCTGTTATCAAGTTCAGAAAGAAGGTTATATACATGCAATACATAACATTAAAAATATAGAAGACTGACTTAGTACCATTTTCAGAATCTAACAGCATATAAAAAACTACAATAATGCTGACTCCAGAAGACTTCTTCAAAATAAGCTTTATAAAGCCCTTTCTCCAATGTGCTAGGGAACAAGAGGAAAGTGGGGCTTGCATGTCTAGATTCAGCAGTAACTTTCAAAAGCACCCAGTTTGGTAATGCCAGCTGAAGTCCTCAGCCAGCTGAGATCACGTATCTATCTAAGGTTATGCTATGAACAGCAAAATCAATTCTGACTTTGAGAGCAATTGCAGTCTTGGAGAAACATGTGCCATTCCACCAGCACAACTATGTCAATTAGTTTAAAAAAAAAAAGTCATAGGAAGTTTAACAATTATCCCAGTATAGAGGCAGAAATATCATGAATAAAACCCTTTAGTAAACTTGCTGAGGATGGGAATGTTGCTATGCCCCCAGGGAAACAACGAACAACCCAACATTTTCCTCTGCTAAGGTACATGGCATCTCCTGTAAGGGCATCCTCCAAAGCCAAACAAAGAGACTCTTGTATCAACATACTCATATCACTGGGCTATAATAAAGGTTTAGGAAAAGGATCCAAGAATATATAAGAAGAGACAACGTTAACACATCAAAGTGCACTTAGCCTTTTATTTCCTGAGGCTCCAACTTGGCAGTTAACCAGTCAGATGCCATTAGTCAGGATCACACAGGTGAAGACGCAGCTTAGTTCCTGAGGTCTGCAGCTAAGCTTTCCTCTCTTCCTTCCCCAAAGAAAAGCAAAACCCAGTACTTTCACTGAAAAATTTGCTCTTCAGTATTCACCTTTGACATTCAACATTTTGATATTCAACATTTACTCTGACCAAAAAACAAAACAAAAAAGCCCACACACATATAGCAAAGGTTGATGATAAGATGAGGAGGACACATCATCTTTCAAAGAAAGTCTGATATCATAATCAGACAAATGATCTATTAAGGCAACTTATGTATATGCCATATCTTCAAAACTATACATTAACATACAAATATAGAACTCCATACAACTCTGAAGCCTGATGCTCTACTGAATAGTAAAGATTGATACAGTCTATCTTCCAAGGTGCTTTCCCTCATTTGTTAGCATGTCAATTTTCATTCTAAAAAGGAGGAAAAATGTGCTATATGCACTCCTTCATTTAGGGTCTAGTCCAATGAGGTGAAATTTATACATTGCAGGCAGGGCCAAATTCGGCTTCAGGTGCATTAGATTTGATTTTTCATTTCAGAAAAATCATAGAAATGACTACCCTCTTTCACTTCTGAACTCTTTCTTCTACACAAAAGAATCTGCAAATTGTTTTCCTCAGGCTAGATTTTTTCTTAAACACCTCCAAATTACTAAGTACAGTTGCTTCTTTGTATCAAAAAAAAAAAAAAAAACAGCAACAGAACCGTTCATTAGAAAAAAATGTTAAGTTCTTATAAAAGAAACACTTAGACAAAATAAAATGCTAACGTCAATTAGTAAAAGCAAATAAACACTAATACCTGCCATGTCTCAAACCCAAACCAAACCCAACTATTAAGTCATCCAGCATATTATCAAGTTTCTCCAGAATCACTCTTGGATGAGACATCACTGCAACAAACCCTTAATTTTCTGGGAAAAAACAACAAAGAAACAAACAAACAAAAAACCCTCTTACAAGCTAGATTGGAAAAATGTCATTTAGAAGCAAAGGAAAATGGCATCTAATTGGAGAATAAGTACTTACATACATCAGTAAAACAAATATCCTCACAGAATGACATCTTTACAGCTGAAATAATTCATCAGCCCTGCCTGGTCAGTCATTAGTTTGCAGTGGGAAAATGTCAGAGCAATCACGATTTCTGTAAAATCGTTATGCCCTACAGAATAGCCAGGAAATGTGTAATTTATTCAGTTCTACACTACCTAACCAACTTAAGACATCAAAAACAAGCATAGGCTATATTTTAACCTACATGAAATTACAATCTTTACTACTGACTTTGCAGAAATAAGCCTAGGATTGAATAGTACATTCTCTCTCAACATACTGCTCCCTTTAACTGGTATATTTAGAAATACTGGCAAGCTCAGCGTTGTTCTTTACTCATTTCTTCTAGCCCTTTCCAATAATGCTTTTCCTGTATACTTTCCAAATACAATGCTCAAATTTGCCATGCAACAAAACAGTCATTTCTTCAGCATGGATATAATTTACTTCACAAAAAAGACCTGGAAGAGAGTTAATATCAGATCTCAATCTGCATTCAAACTCTAAAAGTTGCAGCCTTAAAAAACATGGGGCAGACTTCTAGCCAAAATGATAATTCAACTAACCCAACTTAATCAGTGGGCTGTCCAAAACTAATTTTTATTAGAGTAAATATTACCCATGGAGAACACTCACATTTATATTTGAAACATACGCAGGTCGTCTTAGAAAACCACAGGTTAGAAAATATGCAATTCAGGCAAAATTTGAAGAAGAAGGAAAAACAAGTGCAATATCAGTCATTTGCCCAGAACTGCTACTTCAACATCTAGCGAGTCTTCTTTAGGCCTCACTAGTGGTTTAAGCTGTCATGTAGAGATCACATCATGATAAATAAGAGGAAGAAGATAAGAGAAATGAGAGGACACAACAAAGCCCTCTCATACAAGCAAGAAGCTATATCAGTCTAGCAAGTTTTGAGGGAACATCCCCAAATCTGTAGAGCAGCCAGAAACAGTGACTTAAGGATGGCAATTCTTCCTTCTTCTAGCGGAAGTCTTAATTCAGGGCATTGTTTTACCTCCTTGATTTTTACCAGGGCTCCACTCAAAATTACGTTTCTAGCTCAGACCACAATTGGAGACTGTGATTCACAAGGAGAAACACAAGCCCTGAAAAGGCCTGTGATCAAACTACGCAGGTGGAACATTTCACAGACCCTTGGAGAGCGCCAAGGAAGTCATCGCACACGCACCACGCTGCACGTGCAAAGGAGGGAGCTACTGCTTGCCAGAGAGGCTTCTCGCAAGAGATCACTGCCGCTTCCTCCGAACACATAACCTTCGGCCCAAGAGACATAAATACAGCCATAGGCTGCTAGATTTTAAGTTGTATCAATATTTACTTCCCACGTGAAAAGAAAAGCCAGGTGCACTATTCATTTACTAGGGCCTGTATTTGTTCTATGTAAAAGCAGTGACTGTATTTATGTATTAACAATCTACAAGCTTTCCTTGAACTGCCTTCTAAAGCCAAAAGAAAAATTTAAACAATAGGCAAGAGATTCACAAGAAGCAAATATGGTCTTACTAAGACGAAGCTTAAAACTCATCTCAAATCACCACCATGGAAGCACTATGTGACACAAGTGAACCAACAAATGTAATTATTGCTGAGGGGCACCAAACTTTCTCTCCCACCATTTGCAATATACTAGGGCAGCAAATACACTGAAAGGCTGCAAGGTTTCTCAGGTTTCTCATGAGTCCAGCTTATCTGATAAAGGTATTAAGCCACATGGAGTGAGTTCTATCAGCAATATAATGCAAGCACTATTTTTCCAAACTTGCACTGAAGCATGGACTTTCCCAGGAAACCAAAAAAGTATGCTAATTTAAGCTGATAAAATAATCATAAATCATTTCACTGGTCAATTAACTGTCCAAATGACTAAAAAAAGACAAGTTTCTGTTCCTTGCCCTCCTCTCCCCCACTTCCTTTAATAAAAGTAGTTTTATGTGCAGATTTCACAGAACCTTCTACTTCCATAGAACGGCAACAAAATTCTGGAGCGCTTCAGACAAAAGCACAGGCCACCTGGTTTAAAAAGTAACTGGGACCAGCTATGCTTTCCAATGCAAATCCTTTTACTGGGCAGCCGACTGTGCAACAACTTCAAAAAAACAAAAGTGTAGGAAAGAGGTTTGCAGTGTCACCTCGATATCTTCCATTCACAAGGGGCAGAGCAACCCAACCGTGCCGCACCAGTGGTCCCCAGGCGTTCACCCAAGGATCCTGCTGAGATAGATGCGCTTGGACATCTCGCTTTGCGGTGGGAAGAGAGCGCTCACAGCACTGTGCCAGGTTTCTACCCTGGCTTTGGGCTCATGTCACCTCCCCAAGCTACCTATGGGACTGAAGGACGCCAGGAAGGCTGGCACATGGTAGAAGGGGAGTTATATCCCTAGGAGCAGCTCTTGCAAACCCTCTGCCTGCCTGCTTCCACGCAGCAAAACAGAGGGTCTGAAATCAAATCCACCTCCAAGGTGACTATGTCCATACAGATGTGCCCTCCCTCCCCCGAAAAAGCACCTCTGGTCTTCTCTCACTGAGTTAAAATATATATAAGAATATCTGATTAAGCAATATAGTTTATACACAAACTGTCCACCTTTGTATGGGCACACATCTGTAAAATTATGGAAAAAATAGAACTGTTTCAATAGAGTGAACTGTACTCTACCGGGACTGTTTCACAAGGAGTTAAGGGAAAAAAAAAGACTCAGAAGAAACCATGATTTTTATATTGGTGGGGTTCTCATAGCTCTCCTATAGCTGGAGTCAGACTGAACATACCTAAAAAACCACAAGCAGATTCTGCACAATGTACAGCTTCTATTGCTAATTTCTATAGTTGTGTTTTATAGTTTTAGAAGAATTCTTGTACCATTTTATAACATTCATGGTGCCAGCAGGGCTGCTAGGCTCCAGCCCAGTTATGACGATGCTTCAGTTGTACAAATGCATCTTATGAAAGGCACATGTGAAATATATGTAGTAGGCAGTGGAGAATACGTGCTACCAAGGAGCTGAGCACGATTTCCTGTCTTACAGAAACAAACCTACAACAACTTTCATCCTCTTTCTCACTCAGTAAGTCTGCAGTCCCCAGAAACACTTTCCACTCAAAACATGGTGTTTTCTAATTAACATAAAAATAACTTTTGACAGAACCGCCAATGGTTTTAAAGAGATTTCGGTAAGAAGTATGCACACCTCACAAACTGCTGAAAAGGCAGCCAATGTCAACAGCTGAGAGAGGCACATACCCTCACTGGCAGAGGTCTGCATTTAGAGGCCCTCGAAAAACATAATATTTAAGCCATCACTTAAGGGATGATGGCTTTGCCCTACCAGTCTAAAATGCAGCTTTGTTGGTGTAATCTAATCCAATGTTACAAACTGAAGCATTAGACCAGTACTTACATACCTGTAAAACACTTACAATGAACATACAGAGGCATCTGAGGCTGTTTTAAACTCCCAAGTTTTCCTACACAGCATTGCCACAATTCACACATATCAATTCTGTACATTATCAGCATCACCAAATGCTCTCTTCTGGGCCAAACACTTCCCAACATAAAGGCTGCATAGGTGCAGGGCATGGTGGTGCTCTCAAAGGTCTCCTTTAATAACAAGGATCGAGGGCTGGCTGGATGGCAGAGCTCAGAGAGTGGTGATAAATGGGGCCGAGTCCAGTTGGAGGCCTGTGGCCAGTGGTGTCCCCCAGGGGTCAGTACTGGGCCCGGT
>JAVCKT010096612.1:0-12808 GCA_032273925.1 Rhynchotus rufescens | reverse complement strand
CGGTCCATAGACTGTTTGTGAATCCAATACTAATTTGATATCTCCTTCCCCCCCCCACCACCACTACGGCTTTCAGACTGCAACATTTCGCAACAGTCACAAAAAAGAACAAATTATGTAACAAAACACATTAGGTACTTAAATAACTGGTGCTTAAATGGCTTCACTCTGATTTCTCCAAGGTAGGACTGCAGATGGATTGCTATTTGAGCACCTAAATTTGCTATTTGGGCAGCTGTTGGTAGCAATACACAGAAGTCTCTGCAAACCTTTCTGAGCAAATTAAGGTATATTAGATTCTAAAGGTAGATTGATTAGGAGGCTGTGAAAATATAGAATTACACATTCACAGAACGGTTAAGGTTGGAAGGGGACTCTGGAGATCATCTAGTCCAACCTTCTTCCAAATCCAAGTCAAAAACAATCATATTGAAACATTATGTATTCTGTTCCTGAGCAGTAAAACAATGAAAAATAAATCACTGACTATTGCCATTGCATTTTCTCCATTTAAAAATAACTAATTTTTTCATATAAAATGATGATTTTACTAAGGTACAAGAATGCTTACTACAATAATGCAAAATACTTAAAATGGTAATTAATTCCTCTGGAAAAAGAAAAGAAGAAAAAAGATGAGCAATAAATATTTCTTAGGAAATCCATGTTTCTATATATATGCCAGCAGACGAGAATGGGAAGTAAGAGGAAGCTTTGTTCCATATGCCGTCCTCACAGAGGACTCTATGAGCCACTGATAGAGAAGAGAGTCTCTATACAAGAATCTGCTGTAAAATACTCTCACTAGCTGTCTTAACATAACTGCCATGTTATGTTCTGCATACTGTAACTGGCATGTTATATTTTGCATGCTGTTAACAAAAGTAAGTAGAAGTTTCTTCTTTTGCTTTTGAGTTTTAACTGTACTACTCCAATTACAGACTTTAATAAAGTAATTGCTGTTATATCACTTCCCATACACTTTCATTATTAAACGTCTTCAAGAAAAAAAAGCTTTCATGGAGAAAGTAAATACCATGTATAAACAGAGAGGAAGCACAGAGTTTCCAGATAGACTTCCAACTCTGCAAAGAACATGCAGTTAAACTGGTTTGCTGCACATGAAAAGAAATCAGCAATGAGGAGAACTGCTAGAAAGAACATTTTACCCCTACGGTGAACAAAAGTTTTAGTTTTGCAGAAGCTGAAACTAGAAGGTGACAGGAAAAAAAAAAAAGGTTATATATTCTTCTCTGGATCTAAATATATTGACTGAAGATTGCCTGTCCAGAGTGGCTTGTGAATTTTTAGCAACTGCTACTATTCACCACATCTCTAACATTTATAGTACAGGATCGGTTCAAAGCAGGGTGGATTACATCACTTCTATTTTTGCTAATGTTTTAACCTAACCCCATTGCTTTGTCTAAAACGGACTTTATAACACTTGGTCCTCTCGGTGGAGGTAGAGATTACTTGAGGAAGAGATACCAGAACTAAAACACTGAGTTTACTGTCACCTGCAGAGAGGAAGTTGTTGGTGAAAAACATATGCCATATGAAAAACATAATTTAGCAGATAACATTATATGGATAGTCTGAGAGTGGAACAGGATTTAGATTGTGGAGTGTGCAGGCATAGTATTGTCATTTGCTGAATTTTCTTTGCACATGCCAACATGCCATGCTTTTTCACCGGGATTTTTTATTTGCCTAGACAATGAAAAGAAAAAAAAAGAGTCTCAATTTATTCAGTGCTTCAAGACACTAAGTGGCCCTGCTCCAGCTGAGCTGCCTGACATATGGAAGCATTTCTCAGCTAAGCTCTAGAGGTTCTGGACAAAGGCCCCTGCCTTCTGGATGTGTCACACGTGCTACTCACATTGCAGCTCAGCTATGCTGTGTGTCCCTCTGTGCTTATATCTATCTGAAATTTCTCAGCAGGAAGTACAAGAACCTAAACTGACTCTGGATATATTCCAGGAAGGTGCAGTTTTGCAGAGTTGCTTTAATATATTTCTGATATCTACAGCAAGAAGGAGTACAGTAATATATATTCTTCTCACAAGATTTTGTATTAGCAAAGACTGAGACTGTTGGTATCTCCTTTGGTATTTCTCCAGTTTTGAAACACGTTGTAATGAGCATAGGTTTTGAGAGTCAGCTGGAGAACTGCAAGAGACTGTCAGTGGCTGAGATATTTGAGAATAAGTGAATTTGAAATGTTAACAAGAATGGATTATGTAGTAATTGCAGAGATATATCTATTTCACTTCTTTTCCCCTAGCTATCATCTTCCTTCCTCTCTCCTCCTCATAAACAAATGCTTACAAAATCTGAAGTGTATATTATAATGCTTTGAATGACTTTGCTTGAATTTTACTGACAGATAGCATTGTGCTTTGGTCTGGCTCTCTGCCAGAGCAATAGTCAAATCCAATGCCAAATTGCAGCACAAGACTATTTTGAATGACAGACTAAAGTGTGTGTAAGGATGTGAAAACAGGTGGTCTGGGATGTCTGATATCAACAGAGCATCTGGTCACTGGAGTGTGACTGCATTACACTTCATACTCCTAATCTAGAGCGGCATTTGCAATGAGGAAAGTAGTTGGCATCTTTTACGGTGCTATCATTTTGTAACCTCTTTTGAGTACCAAAATACTGACAAACCTGTATTTTAGGCTAAAAATATTTCAGCCAATTCATGTCTTTTTACATAATCTATATTTCATAAAAGACTGGAAATCAGATTATCTTCCCATATGACAATATTTGCACAATATGGCTTCATTTTCTTTTGTGAAAGACACACATCTGTTGCAAAACGCATGAATGATTTGACCTCTTTGGTTATAATCGACTAGCTAAAGCTAGCATATTTTCATTCCTGCTTAATGTATTGGTATTAGGCCTGTTAAGTCTTTCTATCGGCCATCAAAGTGGACATCCTTGCTCTCTTTGCAATGATATACCTGTCAATTTATCAGCGGTCTTACAGATGCAATACTTGTATTTACCAAAGGCCTGAAATATTTTCTGTTAGAGGACAGGCCCATTTGCTTAAGACACTTTTGCATTTGTCAGGGATAGATTCTGAAGAGGATGTGCTTTTTACTACTGAGGCAAGTTGTGAATTCTTTAAAGAACATTTTTTTTTCTTAGCATACAAATAAACTTTTAGATGCAGAGGTGTAATAGCAAGTAGAGAACATGACTTGTGTGCACATAATCACCTCAAGTAAATAGTACTGACATGTTCATGACAGTTTATCATGCAATGAGATAAAACATAGGCCATGAGTTCATATGGCAAAATTTTTCAACTATCTAATGACTGAGTTTTATGAATATGTCTGTTTTATTGAAATCCATTGAGGTAGGTTTCTGTTTTGTTATAAATGATGTAGGTCTGACGAGGAAGTTGATAGTTTTCTCAAATGTTCTCTTTGTATAGGATACCCACAAAAAAAGTTTCTTCTCTCTAGGAATTACCTGGAATATCCCTATCCATTTTTAAGCTCAGACTTAAAAGTAAAAAAATTTAAAAAGTCTCCCAAGATATTGCTGAAGCAATTCTTTTCTTTCATTATTACAACTCCTCTGTTACTCTGATGTGTTAGCTTTATTGTTTCTGAATCAGGATCTGCACAGGAATACAGCACCACTGAGGTTTGTCCCAAAAGGAATTATGTTGCCAGCATTATTCATTTGCCCTTGCGAACAAGTAGAATATAAATAACATGGTTATATGTTATGAATATGTATTTTGTAAAAAAAAAAAAAAAAAAAAGGAAATAAAGAAAAAAGGTAGTAATGTCAGGAATAGCTATTCCTCTTTCTGTCTTCACAAAAAGGGAAATTATTCTGTAGAATATAGCCATAGATGATAACCATGATTGGATAACCTCTGATTGTGAGGATAATAGCTTATGATTACTCAAAGCTGAAAACCCTTCACTTAAATTTCAGAGGTTATTAAAGGAGATTCTGTACAGATGTATGCATAACTGAATAACTTGTATGGCAGTGGCCTGAATTCTTTTGTTGAAGTATCACTTTTTAATTCCCAGGGCACTGGTCTAACACATACATTAACATTCATATTAATACTAATAACAGCAACAAAAATAACAACAACAATAATAAATACACATGACATTATTTTTAAGGCCTGTTCATAATATTGTAAATTTATACCTATGAGGTGCTCTAGTTAGTCTAATTGAGAATATAGGAAATCAAATATTAAACTTCTGCTCAAGAATGAGCAGGAGAGAGATGGCAATGCAACTCAGAACAGATCATGATATTATGAATAAATGACCAAATTTTTTATTGTATTTCAAGTTCATATTGACACTAAAGGAAAGCAGAAAGTGAGTTAAATACCTCTGTGATAGATGAAATATACTTCTATTTTTATTTTTGTTCCAAACGGTTTCTTTTTTTTTTCTTTTTTTTTTCTTTCTTTTTTTCTTTTTTTTTTTTCTTTTTTTTTGGCTGTTCTTTAAACCACTGCAGTTATTTTGTGAGATTTCACCAAGGAATAGTTGTCAGCATTAAAAAACTCAACATTTTTATATGGTACAGCATCTATGTGTATGCTCTCTTTCAAATAGGTTTGAAATACCAAAGGTCATTACCTGCTCTAGTACTGTAACTCTTGTAACATGCTTTGGTGTCTTAGATACATCTATGTGCTCATGTTAACTTTTTATGGTGACAGCTTCATGGAGAAGTGACTGTATGAGGCGTTTCAGATATTTTCCATTCATCTCCATCCAACTGAAAAAGAATTTCAGGCCTGGCATTTTGAATTGTAAGATTTTTTAAAAATTAATTTATTTATGCTCATTAATGTAGTACTATTAACATCATGGTTATAAAGAATGTGTTATAACGAATGCACCATCAAAACAGTGTGGCCATGGCTAAACTAAAAGACAAACATGAGTCAATTGATGAAGTGATTCTGTGTCAGCATCACACTGAAATTCAGTGACAGTCTGAAGGCTTATATCTAAAATATATGCTACTTCTATTCCACAAAGAAAAACCTAAAAGAATACAGATTTTAAATAAGATTTTAAGATAATTTTGCCTTTTTGGGCTGTTGGAGAGACACAAAAAAAACAAAAAAATAAATAAAAAGAGCAGGAAAACTGTCCTCTTAATGCAGCCAGAACATGGAGTGGTGTATTGTGGCCTCGTGGAGGGGTAGCGATCGCAAGCTCTGCGCCTGCTCTCTGCAGTGAGTCAAAATGACCTTTGGAGCTGTCAAAATGCAGGTAAACCCAGCCTGGAGGCTTTGATAAGCCGTGAAGATGTGCAGGCTTATAGTGGCAGGACTGACAAGGCTTTAGCCCATGCAAGAAGAAACATGATCTGGTGTAACGTTGAGGTGGCTGAGATTGCAAATTGTGCCTGCTGCCATGTATTTTAAGCTTTTATTTTTTTTTATTCTTTTATTTACAAATAGTAACTTTTGGAATACTGCAAGATGCTTTTTGCAAAAGGTGAAAGTAAAGCACTCAAAACATATAGCTGCCATAATAGCCTGGACTCTCTCAAACTTACTTATCTTACAGTTCATTCATGTTGGGCTATTTGGCAAAAGTCTAACTTGTCACCAAATAGTTTATATCAGGCTTACTGCAATGATTTGGTGACTGTGCTCAGTTAGAGCACAAGCAGGCCTGAGCTCTAACAAGTTTATAAAAATCACATGCCTTTGGATGTTTCTGATCAAAATACTTTTCCTGAAGGACATGCAGGGAAAAGGCTGTTTAAAAACATTGCCTCATACTGATCCCTACCAAGACCTTCTATGTAAAAATGTTTAATAAACCAGAATTTTTGAAAGAGGAGGCACAGTATTTTCCAAATGATTATAATGATAAAAATAAAAGAACTTGACAGTAAATTTTCTGCAAGGTTAAATTTCAGTGTAAATACCTCTAGTTTAGGACTAAAGATTAGGTTGTTACTTAATACCCGAAGCAAAAGAAATAGACTTTCACAGAAAGAACAATGATGGACTGAGAGCTTTGCTATAATGCTTCACAGAACATAATGTTTTGAAAGATTTTTATAAGTACAAAATACAGGAATGATAACAGATGTGCTTTTATATACCACAAGTGCTCTGTATTCTTCCTGTATAAGTGTATTCCCTTAATATTTTAATCAAGGGTATTATCAGTAACATACCTTTGTGCTCAAGCCAAGATCTTAAATTATTTTAAAATATTCTTCATTAATTTTGCTGGAACTGTATTATGAATTAACTGGCATAGAAATGCAACAGCTAGAGTAATAAGACTGGAACTAGAATTCATTTTAGCTTCTAAATTAGACTTCTATAATAAATGGTAAATTGTAATGCCATCACAAAAAGGTTACCATCTTTTATTATATCAAGTTAAGAACTTAAGTTTTACTAATGGTGCAATTTTCTCTGTAATTCATCTTTTACTTAATAGCACATAACTGTTTAAATAACATTTCAGTCCCTGTAAAAAGAAGGTATTGTTAGCAAGGAAAATCAGAATATTATATAGTTCAGGAAAACCACCAAGTGTCCTTCTTTTTCGGTATTTAGATATCTTACATTGCATTTCACTAAGCCACAGGAGCATATCATTTTCTGCACCACCAATTGATTTGTATTCTGACTGATGACCTCAATCTCTTTCACCTTTTTTTTTTTCCCTGACAAAACACTTGGGGGTCTTTGTTTAAAATTCATTTTGTGTTGTTTTTTTACTAATCTTAATAAGGTGCTATGAATGCAATTTACTGAAATAGATTTGTAAAAGAAAAAAAAAGTGTGTTCAGAATTACAATTGTGCCTAAGAGCATTTAGACAAGATCGTGCATTTTTTAAGCTCAAAACTTTCAAACCCCGAGGTCTACTCTGCTCTTAAGGGATTCAGTCTTTCAGACTCCATCTGAGAAGCTAATCCACTTCAATACTCACAAACTGGTTTTGGGCAGTTGAACTTCTTTATCTCCCACCCATCTCCTGCATCGCACTCCATGGCTGGAGCTTGGCAGTGGCAAGGGTGAACAGCAACATGAAGATCTCAGAACCCAGCTTCTGTTAAAAATGGGGCTTGCCTTTGTCAAGGCACATGGGAGCAGGCACAACCCCATCGTGGGGACCTCCCACTATGGCCAGAGGGCTGCAAGACTGGGGATTGCCATGAGCAAACTAGTGCAAGACATCCTGGAGACAGGATGGAAACAATCAGGACATAAACCCCCATGTAATCCTGTCCCTGCTCTATCTGTTGATAGGTATTTTATCCAAAGATTTCTTCATATGAATGTTTAAGCTGCCTCTGGAGCAGGAAAAAAAAAATCTGTAATATCTCAATTGCTGCAATATCTATGTGCCAAATGCAAACATTTGCTTGATTTGGCCTCTGTTTTTTTTTTCCTCTGGCAGGCGCTACATTCCATTTCTCCCATCCTGTATCAATCTTAATTCTCCTTTGATTAAAAAGCAAAGAAAAACAGAATTGCTGTACCATGTAAAAAGCTGTATGACATGCTGTACCATGTGAAAAAAATTAGTTCAGATGCAAACAAATGCAAAAGATTTCCCTTCTGAAACATTGATTCTAAAGTGATGGTAATCCTATGAAGCAGTTTCAGCAAACAGTCTGCTGGTTGCGGTTGCCTTTGCAATGCCTTCCCCTTCACCAAAGCCACTGTCATTCACATCTTAAATGGGGAATGTTCCAGCAGACACATGCCTTGCTGAGCAGAGTCGTGTGGCGGCATCCCACTCCAGCATCGTAAAGTCACTCCAAATTGCTACGTTGGAATGTAAATTAACTTCTGAAATTACCCTTCTGCTAAGTGTATATATTTTGCTTCTCCTACGCATTTCTTCACATCTGAGAGAGAAGTTCTGGAAGAAATGCTGCTGGTGGTAGAGATGTGGCTAATCCCCAGTTTAATATGTAATTTGGGCTATTAATTTGGGTTCTGACACATTAAGTGGAAAATCAAAGGCTTATTAGACTTTCGGGTACCAACTAATGGTACTCAAGTTACAAGTAGCATCCTAGATGAGCCACAAGGTCCCAATTCCCAGTTATATTAAGTTATTTGTAAATTTTACAAGCATTCATCCAGTGAGAGCAAAGTACAGTTAGCCAGAAAGTGCTGTAAGAATGTCTTAAACAACTGTGTGGAATAGAGATGCTCTCGAGCTGTAGTAAAAGGGAATTCATTCAGGTCAAAACAAAATCTCTCCATTCATTTGGCCATGCATGTGACAGACTTTATGCAGATCCTAGATAAAACTACTCAAAGTAGAGATTCTGTCCATTAGCAGAGGAGAAAGCCTGAATTTGAAAGTCTACAGTGAAACTGGATTTGGCATAAATGATATTAGTTTATTTTTATCTTTTAGCATGTTCATGACTCTCCTTTGGGTTATGGAAATCTAGAAAAAATATTTTGGAATCAACTTTAATATTTTTTTTTCTTATTACCTGCTTTAGAGTTTGTAGCAAGCATTTGAGAGTACTTAATTGCAAATGGATCAATAAATATTACTTAATTTACAGGCACTTATTTAAATGCATTATGTTTGGCTTGAGATCTAAATTTTTTTTTTGCAGGAGATGGCAGCATTTTTGGCTCTTTTTCCTTTATCATATTGCAATCTGGCATTACTTTCTCCCTCTGTCCTGTTTTACCTTATCACAGTGATTAGCTTAATGGTCAAACTTAAAAGGAGAGAGAGCACTCACAGCTAGAAATATGCAGTAATTATTTCCTTAGATTTTTTTTTTTTTTAAGCCAGTCTCTGATACTTAACTGTATTGCTTTGTCTGGAACCTCTGCAATATGTACTATGCCAATAAAGGAACATTTTTTAACTCCTCATGTCAACAACTTAAATGGTGAAGAACAGCATTTTCAACAATTGAGACCCACACATTTTAATTTTCAATAATAGACGTTAAATGAACAATAGAAAACTGCTTTAATGAATTTGTAGTTCTTTTATGCAGCTGTTCAATACTTCTTAGTTTAACTCTAATTAAGCTCCATTGTAGAATTATTTATGCAGTCCTGTTGGCTCTCTTTCTGTTCTATTGTCTGAGATCTAATTACAGTACTTGTCAATATAGCTAAATTGTTTTGAGAAAATGAAAAAAAAATGCTCAGTGGGAGGAGTGCATTCTGAAGAATGGAAAGTAATTTACTGTGGAATCCTCATTTCTGGTATTCCCCGAATCAGACTGTCCTCTCATCTACAAGACATTGCAAAGTGATATGCAAAAAAAAAGACACAAACAAAAGATTCTCCCACCGCACATTCCTGTGCAATTGCCAGATAGGCTGTAGTGCTTTCTGGCAAATGTACCCACAAACTGCTGTCTCTTACCAGTACCTGCAAGCAGACAATGCTTGCAAGCAGACAAAGGTTCATGAGATATAGATGTATTGTGATGAATATTTAAATTACTTTAAAATTATTTTAAATGAAAAATAATTGTTATAAGAAATGTATTATTTCTGTAAAACATGCAAGTATCACTTAAATTTAAAGAAATTGAATTATTACATGAAAGACTCTATCTTGATCTGGAATTGATTTCTCCCTTTTGATATCCTTAAAATATAGTACTCAATCTCTGCGTATGAATTATCATCATTATGCTGCTTCTTAAGCTATGCAAAAAGTGCAAATTAATAAACACTACTAGATTCAAGATTAACAAATATTAGAACATTTATGAAAAGGAACTTTTTTATGCTGTGGATAGAC
The DNA here is from genome assembly GCA_032273925.1 of Rhynchotus rufescens. Lineage (NCBI taxonomy): Eukaryota > Metazoa > Chordata > Aves > Tinamiformes > Tinamidae > Rhynchotus > Rhynchotus rufescens. The sequence continues at coordinate 3,012 of JAVCKT010096612.1, read as the reverse complement.
ACTGGAGTGATGTAACACATTATTTTCAGGCATTCTGTATGATTCTGCATAATTATTTTATATATTCTGCATCTGCATATACCTCGTCTACGGTTTCTATAGTGCAAGACCCTCCAAAATGATATTTGAGATCTGTGACAGCATGTAGATGATACTTTGATTTGGCACACATTTTACTGATGATGCTTGTATCTTAGGCACCTCAAGTAAGTGCCTAAAGATCAGTGACACGGACTTTAGACATACTTCAGCTGGTTGATAGGTATGTCCTAGAGGCAAAAATGTAGAACTTAATTTGTCATGTTTTGGTTACCTCAGACACTTCTACTTCAGTGAATGGACACTTTTCCTGCTACTATTCTGAATGCTGTGCAGTAATTTGTATCAGCACAAAGTTAGTGAACTGCCCATTATCTTACACATTCTTTATTCTTTAAGACAATTGACGATTTCCAAATAAATTCAAATATAAATTCAGTTTACACTACTTGAAAGAAAGCTACTATGTTTTGTTATTTTAATGGCTATTTACTCAGGATGCGCTTTATCAATAGTAGATATGAATCAATCCTCATATTTTATATTATCACATTCACTGATCCTTTTGGCTGCAATTCCTTCCCAAATTGAGATCTGATCTGCGAGGGAAAGTACTGCTTAAATTTCCCATTTCTATAAATCTTGATAGTATCATAATTTTTATTTTTTTTTAAAGAAAATCTGAACCACAATTTTAAGAAAAATAAGGATGGAGAGGTAAAAGGGAGGTAGAATAAACTATAGTGGCATGGAAAATGACAGATATGCAAAAATGTTGGTTTTAATTTTTTTTCAGTATATTTTACAGAAAATATTCACGAAGTTACAAATTATGCATGTTTTTCATGAGCTAACAGATCCTTAAGACTGTTGGAGCTGATGAATGGTACAAAACACATTTTAAAAAATGAAAAAATCCCAGTGAGATATATATAGAGTGGAAATAACAAGTTGTAGGGGAAAGCAATCCTAATATGAGAATAAGGACAGGAAATCACAGAATGATTAAGATTGGAAGGGATCTTTGGAGATCTAGTCCACCACCCCTGCACAAGCAGGGACACCTAGAGCACATTGCACAGTATTGTGTGCAGGTGGGTTTCAAATATCTCCAGAGAAGGACACTCCACAGCCTCTTTGGGAAGCCTAATCCTGTATTCTGTTCCCTCACAGCCAACAAGTTTTTTCCTCAAATTCAGATAGAACTTCCTGTGTTTTAATTTGTGGTTGCTGCTTCTGATCCTACCACTGGCCACCACTTAAAAGAGTCTGGCCTCATCCTCTTGACATCCTTCCTTAAGGTATTTATATACATTGGTAAGTTCGCCTCTCAGCCTTCTCTTCTTTAAGCCAAAGAGGCCCATCTCTCAGCCTCTCCTCATAGGACAGATGTTCCAGTCCCCTGATCATTTTGTAGCCCTACATTGGGCTCTTTCCAGTAGCTCCATCTCCCTCCTGCACTGAGGAGCCCAGGACTGGACACCTGATGTGTCCTCAATAGAGCTGAGTAGAGGGGTAGGATCACCTCCCTTGACCTGCTGGCAACACTCCTCCTAATGCAGGCCAGGATCCCATTAGCCTTCTTGGCCACAAGGGTACCATCCTGGCACATGGACTACTTTCAGCTGTCTGTAGAGGGTCTCATTGACTTCATGATCCTGGTCAGCTGGCCTGTAGTAAACACCCACAACAGTGTTTAGCCTGCTCACGAGCTCTCAGCTGGCTCTTTAACCTCTCCTAGGCAGAGCTCGATACATTCCAGTTGCTCTCTCCAGTTATAAAGAGGTGATCCCCCACCTCACCTTTCAAGCCTCAGAAGCACACAGCCATTAGCACTCCAGTCATGCGAACTATCCCACCATGTCTCTTCGACTGCAATGAGATGCTGGCCCTGAGACCGCACACAGATCCAATTCTTTCTGTTTATTTCCCATGCTGTCTGCATCAGTGTACAGGCATTTCAGGGAGGTAATTGAGACTGCAAATCTCATAGGAGGAGTGCAAGAGGACCCTCTGCAGTCATGTCCTGTCTACACTTGCCCAGTTGCCTGTACCCACTGGAGGCATCCTCACTTGAGCTGCATTACACTGACTGCCCAGAATGCAGGTACATTCTGACTCAAGCTATGTATGAAGCAAAGCTGACAGACTGCTGATGTCATAGGAAAACTGTGTGCAGTAGTACCTTTATGACAGCTGCTACAACCACATCAAGAGGAATATCTTGTGTCCCAGTTGAAGAGAGATTATGGTTGTTAAAAAGCTGCTGAGAGGAAAACAAAATATTTTAGCACTGAGTTTCAACATCTATTATGTAGCACAGTAACTGTAGTTCAAAATGAAACAAAGCCCTTCAGAAACTTTCATAAAATCATGTTTTATTAAATTGTCTTTTGTATGGAAAATATTAAGTTCCTGTCCTTCAGAAGATCTGACAATAAAACAAGTATAGGACAATAACCAGAAGAGGGGAATTTTCCTCTGTGCAGACAGCCCTTGGCACCAGTCCTTCTGCAGCACAAGAACGGTGGCCATAGGCTCCATGGTAGTACTCTGCAAGTGACATTTCATGAAGATTGCTTCTTAGAGAGCAAATTTAACTAGATTCAAGAATAACAATGAATCTGCCAGCATCCACCACTGCATCTGCAATGCAGTTTCCTGTCAGGAGCTGGTCTGTGGTGATGCTGTGCTGATGCTGCCCTGCAGCCCAGGTCATAAGGTACTTTATTTATGCTAGCTGGCCATGCATATATATTACTTTTTAAATTGAAAAAGAGACCAGAAATAACCAGAAATTCCTGAAATGGGTGTTTGGGGACAATGGTTTCCTGACACATTTGAGAAATCTTAAGTGCTACTAACTGATCTATTATACGTACAGACCTCTTTCTTTTTTTCTTTCTTTTCTTTCTTTCTTTCTTTCTTTCTTTCTTTCTTTCTTTCTTTCTTTCTTTCTTTCTTTCTTTCTTT
>JAVCKT010096611.1:0-12811 GCA_032273925.1 Rhynchotus rufescens | reverse complement strand
AAATAATAACAAAAAATCAGTTGTAAGAATGCTTGGAAGAATCCAATATCAACAAGTTATTCTTAAAAGAAGAAAGACAGATGTCTAAAAGTTTAGTCAGGACTGTTCGTGTTGTGTAGCTTGCCTTAATACAGTTTTTCTATTTTCTAATCAGTTCTGATATACATAAGATCAAAACACAGGCAATAGATGTTTCCCAATCAGCTGTGATCACAGTCAAGAAAACTAACAACAAATAAAAGGAGCCTCTTTTAAGGAGTCTTCATGCATCATACCTCACCTCTCTGCTCGTAACTTAAAAAGCCGTCCTTCTTAGTAGCTTTTTTGCTGAAAGTGTAATAGTCCATAAAGCAAAACCAGATGTTTACTATTACTATGCTGCACGTTTCCCTGCAATTGCATGTAGCATATTGTCTTGTTTATCAGCAAGAACTACATGCCAGCTCCTTGCATTTCATCAAGGAGAAGAACTGAGCTCTAAATTAAATATTCCGGACTTGACCATGACATCAGCAATGATTTTAAGAAGTTTCAAAATTCTCACACTTGTCCTTTACTTTCAGAGATTAAAATTTAAGGTCTATTGGATGTCTATGTCTATTTAACAACTTAAAGCATTCAAATATTCTAGTGTGGATGAATCCATATTTTCAAACTGACATAATTTTACAATTTCCTTGATATTAAACATTTAAGTCAAATTTAAAGAACACTTCCTTGTCTAAAAATAATGAATGTTTAAACTGAAATATATAATTGTCCTAATTGCTCTCAAGATTCCAACATTCAGAAGAGACACAGATTCTGTTCCTTTTATCACTATTTACACTTCATGCAACTTCACTGAATCTGAAAAAAGTCCTGAATAAATGATCTTCTTCAGCTTTTCTTTTTCATATTTACTAATTAAGGTATCCATTAATTAAGGACCAACTCCCATGATGATAAATATCAAGCTGCATCTGAAATCAAGACATCACAAAGATACTACGCAGCCACCACTGCACAGACAGATGGGTTAATATATTTCTCCATAAAAAGCGAGCCATGCAGAAAAGAAATAGGCTAAGTCTTAACGGGTAGAGTAAAACTGACTACATCAGAAACTCGGAATTTCTAGAAGTCTCTGTGTTCATCACAGTCCACAGCCAGTCGCACTCTTAATATTTGATAGTGCAGAAAAACAAATGAATCAATTGCCATGCCCTGGAAAAATCTGCCTTCTCTTTGGAATTATGTTCTCAGGACTGGCTAATGCTCCTTCTCTTCTCATCCCTACCCTGCAGTGAAGTCTCGTAATACAGGCAGGTGGTGGCCCAATTTACCTTGCACAGAGGTCTTCAGAGAAATACAGGAAAGGATTATGACAACTATCTTGAAGTGTGAAACACAAGGGAGATCTGACGTGGCTGGATCTTTACACTGAACACACATGAACATTTATTTAATATAATAACTTTTTCATTCCAAAGTCTTAAGCACAGTTTTTCTAAGTGAAAAAAATGCACTTTACATTCATCACTACAACAGAATAAACTTATTTGTGGGCACATTTGTGGTGCAGAACAAACTCCATTTCCTCCCCTTATAAAACAACAAACCTCTCCTATATCCTTTCTTTCAAAATAACTTCCACAATTTTTCCCATTTATTCTATTTTCTAGGAAAACGCAGACTCTGAATTTCAAAAATAAACTGTTGAGTGCTTCATTTGCAAGAAACTGCGCTGCCATCTTCATGTACACTGCCGTTGTGTTGCATTTTGTTTACCAAAAGCAGCCCACAGGCATGAGAGCCCATCTTCACAGTCAGTCAGTAACTGGCCAAAGCAGGAGCTGGGCAAGTTCAGAAGCAGCAATAATGGTTATTGTGGTGTTCAGGACTACCTCTACTCTTTTGAAATTGCATCTCCCCTTCACAAACATCATGGGCAAATTTCTTTCCCCACCTGGTTGCTAATTCTACTGCTCTTCAGTTGGATTCCTGCAAAATGCACACACCATCTCAGCCACGAGCATGTAGCAGGTCCAAATGGATTCAACTTCTGGCATGACTTCCTTTTGGAAATTCTTACAAATGGTGAGTTAAGAACCAGGATATTTTAAAACAAGAGGCCGTTTAAATCCAAAAAGCAAGTATACAATAAAACACGAGGGAAAATAATGTCAAAAGAAAAATCCTATGCCATCATACCTAAAATTCAGACAAACTGGTTTATGTGGAACATCTCTACAACACAAGAACACAGATCAAACCGCTCCCTCTCTCAAAATACATTCGGATGGGATTTCATTTTTGGCCACATTAATGTTCTTTGTTCCAGTTTCCTGCCTAGATTTCCCCTTTTCGAGTGCCAAGCCAAGAAATTAATCTCAGGATCAGGATTAAACTTTGAAAGCAGATGTTACCCATACAGGCTGTTACATACTGGTAAACAGGATGATTGTGTGTTTTCCTGACTCTATGCGGTTAAATCCTAATGGAATTAACCCTAGGTAATCACAGAGCAAAGAGAACAAGTTAACACAAAGAAAAAGCATTAATAGTCATAAATATTGCAGGTACAAATTGACATCTACAAACTCCATAGTCTCTTTTAATAACAAGCTGCTGCAAAAAAAAAGGCTTTAATATAAAGTTATACAATGAAAAAAAATGAGTTAAATTTCTTACAGTAACTTTTATATGTTTATGCTGCTGGTTATATTAATAATTTATTAAAATAACAAATATTTATTACATTAATTAAGCAACAGAACTAGAAAACAGAAAACCTGAAAATTTAGGGGTTTCAGAATTTATGAAATATTATGCACTAAATTTTATCTATGACTCCTATTAACAAATGCATAATATTCCTGTCTCTAGCCCCACTCCACTCTGCCTTCTGTTCTCTACTAACAGGAATTAAAACATGAGACACTGCGCTATCTGTGCATAGCTATAGGACACATAAATTCAGGCTGGGAAAACTTCCTCTTTGAAGTTTTGCTCCTTAGGGGCTTAATCATTCTTCTTGCAGCTGCATCTCTGAAACTTAAAAAAAAAAAAAAAACCACTATTCCAGCCCTTGTACAATTTACTGGAATGGGAGACAGGAAGGTTCCCGGCCTACTCTACTCTATTGCAGAAGAAACTTCTGGTGGGAGAGGGAGACGGCTCCTTTTCAGACCCAGAACAGCCTGCACTTAAATGACTGCACTGGAAAGGAACACAGGCAGAAAGAATCCACCATGCACCATCCTAGTGAACAAAGAGGTAGGCTCATTTTCTACTTAATTGGTCTCAGCTTTCAGTTTTTTTTAGTAATCTCTAGTGAAACTATTAATCACTCAGATTTATTATTTTCCCTTCAGTTCGGACTAGGGACCCTGAGTATCTTCTATTGCATGCAATAAAACCAACCAACAAAGAAAACAAAACAGTGAGGAGCAACTTTATATCAAGACTTCAGGACTTAGGCCGACTTTGGTAGCATTCCAAAATATATTTGCTCATCCACTCGAGTCAAATGAAAGGAAAACAAAACAACTTTAAATAATTTAATTAGGAAGCATTCAATGACCTGGCTCTAAAAATACTAGGAGGAGCTCAAGAGAGCAGCTACTTTGGAGATCCAAGGAGAAACTGCAATCCAGGCAGCAGACAGCAAGGAGCAGCTCAGCATGGATGGGGCACTCAGCCCTCTGGGAAACACAACCTAGGGGCATATTCCCACTGCTCAGTTTATGTCACTCCGAAGTGGTTCTGCATTTGCTCACCCAGTCCTTTTCACCTTCCTGTCCGTCCCAGGTGTTCTGGCCACCTCTCTTACACCAGCACAAGCATTCCTGTGGCTGTAAACTGAATCAGATAAGCTCAGTGATCAGCCTGCAAACTAATCCTCCTAACTCCCTTTTTCCTCAAAAATGGGATTCATTTTCTGAGGGATGAGGGAGCTGATGAGACCTACTGCATAGCTGCGCAGATGCTACTGCTAATGCAGAGAAAAGGCACAAAACCACCTTTATGGCACTGACATCTAAATTATTGTCAGAGGACCATGAGACCACATCCCTTAGCCATTGAGGGGTGTGTTGGGGGGGACACCAGTATTAGTTCTTCAGTTGGTCTTTACATTTCCCTTTATAGAAGGTTAGTTAATAGTTAAAAAAGTTAATTACTATTCTAAATATCCCCACTTAACCTCACACCAGAATGTTTTCCCCACCTGAAAGAAGGCAATAAATATTTATCATATTTATTCATGAAATGTATCTCAATACTGTTTCATTCTGTATCTTTCTTAAAAATATTAAGTGAAAGTCAGTGTTGAAGCAAGCTCTTGCAACAGAACAGTATTGAAGAGCAGTCTTCTGATCTGTTGGCGTATTCCAGCAACAGTCTAGGAAAAGATTTTAAAGCAAAATATGCTAGTGTGTGATTCTGTAAAGTAGATGGAATATTAGATTTTCAGAACTAGAGTAAAAAGCAACAGATTTCAAGTTGTTGTGCATGCTCAATATTTCATTTATGCAGATTTGTAGGGAGTTGAGAGTATTAGAGATGACTGCAAGAACTACCAGATCATCTTCAACAGCTTTATGATATTCTGATATCATAAAATATCATTTAGAAATTTCGTAGAACAGCTTTTGTAAAATGTGTGGAATATAGATTTTTTTTTAAAAAAAGGAAAATATTGGAAGATGGAATTATAGTGTCTTCCTTAAAAGAAAGGAAAAATCCACATTGCACTTATGCTTGAGAGAAGAGGAAATAATTACCTGGGTATTTTTACAGAAAAATATATCTGATTTGCTTTCCACGTAATTATATAAATAATAATAATAATCGCAAACCTGACAGAATTGTCTGGCTCCTTTGAAGCACAGCGCAAGGAAAGGAATCGCCATGGAAACGGCAAGCACCAAGCGCAGCGGGACCTGCGGGAACGCCACTGCTCCCGGCAGCAGCGGGAACCACCCTGAGGGAGCTACAGCGGCTACGCGACGCCCAGAGCCCTTCAAGGGTTTGCTCACCTGAGTAAGTCCTACCCGAATGAGTCTTCCCACTCAACTCAACTAGACCCAATCTGAAAGAAGGTCAACAACATGGATAAAAAAATCCCCGAAAAATACACATTTTCTAACTACAGTTTAACTGCAAGCACTGTGCTGAAATCTAATGTTCTTCAGGTATTTGTTTCTATTTACATTGTTTTTCAAAAGCAGTATATATTTCAGTGCTGTCTTTCTTTTTTTAAATGAGTGCTCATTACATTACAAAATAATGTATTCTATTTCATATAGATACTATATCTAAATAGCTAATGCTAGAGAACTCTTCCTGCTTTAAAGTGCAATAGCTATTTACATAAATATAGCACGTCTGAAATAAAATAACTTAAAAAAACCCTAAAAGTTCATTTTAATGAAAATCACTTCATTTTTAATAAGTTAAAATAAGTTAAAATTTCTGCATTCATATTTTCACTTCCTGCAGTTATTTTTCTGGTAACATATAAAAGCATCTGAGACTTCCAGAATTACTTTGTTATGAACTGAAGAACTGTGAACTGCTATGTCATTATGAAATAAAAGTTTACCTCCCTTTCTTTGGTTTATGTTTTCCTAGTGCTCATTTATACCCTGGCTAGCATCAAATTTGACTCACATATCCTGAACTGCATTTACCTTTCACTCTTTTAACGACACATCCCAAGGCTGCAGACTTCTCTGCCCTGGTAGACAACCAAAACAATCCTGCGGGTCTGCAAACATACAGCACAGTTCTGAATCACCCTCCTCCTTCAGCTTTCGTTCTGTAACTTACCTTCTTCTATGTATGCATTCATATGCCATTTCTGCTTCCTCAATTGCTTTTTCTACACAGTCCTTTCCAAGCTTCTCTTCTCTGGCTGAATTCTTCTGTGGATTACCTCCTTTCCTTCACTACAGTAAATGAGGCATTTTCAGCACATGGCTTTGTATTCCATATTAAACCTGTTTTGTGTTTATCATCCCTGGCTTTTACTCCTACACATCGCCCCTTACTTACCCCATAAGTATCTGAGTATTCCTTAGAATTATCTTCCTTTTATGCTCGGGAAGAGCTTCCTGTTAAAAGTCATGAAGTTACCAACTTAATCTCTTATAAAAAGCTGCTCTACCACAACACTCCCTGCCTGACATGTCCTTTGGCGGCATTTGTCATTAGTAATTTATGCACAAACACTCACTTCAAAATTATTCTTACCTGCAAAATTAATCTTATCTGCTCTTACTGTATGTTATTCTCACCTACTCCATGCTCCTTCACCTGTACTTTGATTAAAATTTCAACCAAGAATTCACTGAAGCACCCTGTGTCCTGCCCAACTTTGGCAGGGCCTGGTCTGCTTTGTATTTCACTCCAAAGCAAGAAAGGCATTTTCTTCAAAACAGTCAAGTAATGGTGCTCTGGCACTACAGCTATTTTGTTATTGTGTCAACAAATCCCAAAACATCAGGTTTTTTTCCGCTTATCTTATTGCTCCTTAGATTTAGTCTTAAGTGAGGTTTGAATGGATAAGCACTACTAGAGGCTTAATCCAAAACAGAACTCTTCTAATGAGTTCAATGGACGCTGCATTAAACAGTATGTCTAACTGCAGAATATCAATTACTATACTTAAAAACAAAATCAAACAACAAAACCTGCAACCACTGCTCTAAGAGATTAAGTTCAAATTAAGTGACTGTTAATTCATTTAGAACTAAAATGATTTCTGAGCCCTTGTGCTAAAAGCACACATGCTAGGTCTTCACAATATCATATATTCCTGGGAAGTAACTCACATAACCTCTGCAACAACTTATATAACCAGATCAACGGGGGAGGCGGCATTACAGCAAAGATTATTGTCGCCAAAAATAAAAACAGCTCGTATCTCAGGATAGCCTTGCCTCAAGCAGATACACGAACACTTTTTGGATTCTTCTGTTAAACATACTACAAAGACATTCAGCAAAAGAATGAATAAGAAAATTGTCTATCATTAATGAAATAAAAAACCACTACTAAAGTATGGTGCAAAACTGAATGAGAATACTGAATGATCATATTATGGATCTCCTCACTCACAGATATATAATCTCGAAAATATATATATATACACACACATACACACATACACATTAGGTTTGTATATAAACCTAATTTTTTTTGTATATAAAGCTAATAATTTTTTCTAAAAAGCTGTATTTCTTTTTCTATTACAACATCTGCCAGTACAGGTGATAGAAAAATCATTTGCAATCACTACTTACATACAGTATTGACAAAGTAAAGTGAAAAACTGAAATCAGTTCATGATTAACTCATACTTTAAAGCTGAGCATTTATGGAAATCTTTCATTAATAAACAATTTTGAAAGGTATATAAAATAAACACAAAAGTAGTACAGTCTTCCCTGTATGCTACAGATTACCATCAATAAAGAAATGATTTATCTGTAATAATCTTTTACCATGGTTGAAACAGATTTCAAATCTTATATTCTTTTAAATGTCTTTAAAAATAAGTTACTCTAACATCTAGACTAAATGCTAATTTGAGAATTTTCTAAAACAAATGCATCATTTTTTCAAGTAGACACATTTCAGTTTAATTTGAACATAAATTAAAAAAAAATCTAAAAGACTACTATCTATGTGTTATAGTAAAGACCTACCAGAGAAAGTTTTCAGTACCCAGTTAAAGAGCATCTGCTACACAAGGATTTGAAATGCAAACACATGAAGACTCTACTGGAAATAGGAATGGAAAACCACAGCCACCCTGATGCAGAGCCAAGTAAAGCAATAAATCAGACTTAGGTCAAACCACACTCCAGAGAGTTTTAATTCATACCATAAAGAGAAACATAGTTTAACAGATTTTGATTATGGTAAATGCTTTGATCTTTGAAAAAAAATATGTATCTATATAATTAAAAATATTTAATAAAATATTAATGATTATAATAAATGACTGTAGGCATAAAAGACATGCTAGATTGTCTTTATAGAGGAAACAATATGTTCTCACTGAAATCCTGCTGAAATCTCTGGGTATGAGGAATTTTCAACAATTACTTTTAATAATTCAAGGAAAACTCTACAAAAACAAATCATCTTCTGGCAGACAGTAGCTACAATGGTAAACATTAGTCATTTTATCTGCTAAACTATAATTCTCATTACCTCCAAAACACAAAAGTAAAGTTTGATAATAATAGAGCAGACTATTTTCTGTTGTTATAAAAAGAAGTAATTTACGAACAAGTCAAATATAACTTGTACAAGAGTTCAACTGAAAATATTCTCCCATAGAGTCTTAGTGACAACTCTTTCATAAATTAATATCGTGTTCTGAAAAAATGTTCTGTGGTATCTGAAAGTGAATCACTATGAAAAACACAGATGTTTTACTGAAAATGTCTTTAAGATTTCTGTTGGCAGAGACTTTCTGCCCAAGTAATCATTAATCTGTATCGTGGCCAGGAACACAGAAGAGCAGAGATGCAAGAATAGCAAGGTCAGTCTATCTATTTTAAAACAGCAACAACCTACACAGCTCTGTGAGAATACACAGCTATGTGAAATACAGCATTAAGGAAATGGAAAGAAATATGTGTAATTGATCTTTAGCAGTTATCTCCAGCCAGGTTGACAATATCTATTAATAAAAAACCCAATACTGCAATTGTAAGCAATGTGGGAAAATATGGTTTTAATATCAAAACAACTCTCATTAGTTTCCTAAATTCAATCTTAGCAGTTTTCGCTACATCATTTGTTTTGTTTCCATTATTAGTTTTGTTTACAGGAAAAAAATCATAATGCATTGGAAATAACACTTCCTCGCTCACAAACACCGCACTGCAAACCACAGAGGAATGCTGTCTTTTGTACAACAATAAAATCATAAATGAGCAGTACATATTCCTAGTTAAAAGGTCCATACAAGACTTCTGCCTTAACTGTTAATAAAGATCTGGGTTTAATTTCCAGATGACATCTCAAACTGAAGTCTTAGTAAATGCATCACAGTAGTAGCTTACCACAAAGATCAGCTCTACAACCCCACTGAGATTTTCTTCTATTAGCTGTTGACAAATAAAATTTAAGAGCCCTAGGATTTTGCATATAGATAACCATCTCAGCATTAAAACAGGAGATCATCAGTAAACAGTGGCAGCTTTCATTTTATGGACACTGCTCCAGACTTCCTCCCATATAACTAACCACATGAAATTGTAAGCAAAAGATAACAAGGCAATTCAGTGCATTACTAGCCTAAGTGCAACTACAGAAAAGAGCACTGAGGAGAAGAAAGGAAATATTGACAAATAATGAGTTGGAAAGGGTATTTACTCATTCAAGGCCAGTCAATAAAGTCCTGTTTTCATTTGCTCCATGCTATTTTACAACATGACAATGAACATGAATTATCAATGAGAAAAAAATATGAATATAGTAAAAAGCAATTCCTTAAATAGTACTCAACTTACATGCACATTGGGTATCAACCCTTTTTCAGTAACACAGTTGCAGCATAGAAAGTGTCCTGTTTCAGAATTCAAATGTCTATACACACATGTAACAATTTACTAGTAAGTGGAAAAAAACTTTCTGTGGTGTTTGGACACACATGTTGTTCACAGTTATACCACAAATTATAAGAACCTAACAAGGATTCAGAACAGTTAAAGGGCCAACTCTTGCACGCTTTCTTAAAGAGCTTATAAAGAAAATCAAAAACCTGACTTTTTGGTAGTACATCTGTGAAAAAAGTATGAGATTTTATAGCAGTTAAGTAGAGGTCTACCAAAACAGTAGAGGAAGCAATATGCAAAAATAAGGACAAGTAGATAGGCTTAGTGCCATTTACACCTTTAGCTGAGAGCTATTTAGATACACAGAAAGGCTGGATACAAATACAAACGCAAGAATAAACAAATTCAGTAGAAATCTCTCTTTAAAAATGTTGCCCATCTAAAATTACTCTGCTCATAATGAACAAGATGCTGTGTTCAACTCATGCTCAAGTATAGAAACTATAATAGCTCCAGCTAAACCAGAAAGCAGCTGAAATACCTACTCAAAACTTGAAAGCTATTCTAGTTTACCTGCTCACATCCTTGCAATTTTAAGTACAAATTCCTACATCTGCGTATTTTCCTGGCAAGCAACAAATAGTATGTTAAAAAAATAAAAGAAAAAAAAACCCACAAACAACAACAATACCTGCAACACAAACACACCTGTAAAACCATGTTTAAACAGGGAAAAGAAAACGGGCAAAGCTGAGCTCCCGATTTCCACTGAATTTCTTCCAGGATGACACTGCATTTTAAAATGAGGAATAGTAAAGTGGTCCAGATTTCCTTGCCATATATCAGAAGATGTTCGCCTTACTTAAAAATATTTCACTTCACTGACTAGGAAAGAAACTGCCAATGTGGGTAAACCAAACTTTTTTTTTTTTTTTTTGTCTACAAGAAAGTAATGTGTGCTCACAAGCCATCACAGCAGAGAAGAGACTCAGACGGCAGCATATCTTTCCTCAGCCTGTTCATTATGTCTACCTGTTAGATGGTTAGTGTTACTCTGAACAGAAACAAATTAATTTAGAAAAATGAAGGGTTACCATTCCAAAATGTAAAACCAAGAACTCCCACTCTTTCCTCTCTCTGCCCCAAAATCAAATTGAATAAAAAATGAGTGTTTGAAAAAAAATCAATTATTTGTGCATATAATCAGAGGAATTTATATAGACATTCTATAAATTAGACAACACACATCTATCGGATTTTATAGGACATGGTAAAAGGTTAATTCGTTGGAAAGAATCATGGTATACAAGCTTGAGTGTGAAAACATAAATTGTAGATGATGATCGTTTTTATAGACTTAAAGAATATATTTGTGACAGCTTATTTTGTCCTCTAGTTTAACAGCCCTGAAACACATCCCTGACCACATGCTTGGGACCCGCACTTCAGAAGCGATATCAACACCAAAACTAAAAAGAATTTTATTACAGAAAAATCTAACTTACCTAGATAGAAATTATTATATGTCCCAAAGGAACTCCTGTTAGTAGTAATATGTTGCATAGTTTTAAATTACACCTACACTATTTTTGGTATTGGAGACCTTGTGATTAGAACAGATTACATCTCCCTCTAATGATTCCTCAGCTTCAGAATACTGATGAACAGCCTGACAAGTGGTTGGAAAAAATGAGTTGTTATGATTTCACTGTGACAATTAAGCTTAATGTTGTTCAGATTCTTACATCTCCAGTAAAGACAAGGCCTGGAAATTGGTATTTAGATTACAGAGATCATTACAGTGTGACACTTCTTGAGAGACTAAAAAAGCCGTAAGAAGCAGCGTAGTGACTGATCTGAGGTTCTGGGTAAAGGACACTCAGCCAAAGGTATCCCCCATCTTAACTTAAAATGTTACGGATACACGAGATGAAGCCACCATAGCCACTGTATTTTGATAATGGAAAGATTTGCTCATGCTCTTTTTCACGGAACAGGGAACAGTGGAACCTGTGCATCCCATCCTTTCCAGCTTCAGAGGGACAGCAGTGACAAGAGACTGTGCAGTCCTATTCTTTCTGAATGTCTGGATTCTTCTCCTGACTTGGCATGAATAAAGATTCAAATCGCCTGGATGGTGTTTCTTAGAAGTTGTAAAGATTTGGTTATACAAAGATATATTGGATCATTTGAATAAATAATAGGAGAAAAGGATTTTACTATGGTGAAAATCCTAAACAAAGACTTTAGCTAAACTAAAAAAAACTAAAGCTGCAAGTTCCTCTGAAAATAAGCCAACAGATTCCTAAGAAGGAAGTGTTCCTAGCAACTCTCTTTAAAAGGATTCTCTCCTGAGAGCCTGAAGGTATCAGACAGGAAAAGAAGCACTCCAGACATCTGGACGGTGGCAAAATCACTTCAGATTGGTAAAGAAAAAGGTGTTCTGACCAAAATAAACACCAGACAATAAACTGAGAGTAATTCCACTTCACAAAAATATTTATTACTAAAAAACTTCCAACTATTTCTCTTCTGTTTGTGATTGGATCTGGAAAGCATTATTTGCACTACATTAAAACGAATGAGCAGAGTCAACACAGGAGCAGAGAAAGACTTTATTCAGTAGGTTCTAGCGCCATCACCCACCTGAGCTACTAGATGTAACAAAGAACCTTTCAACATTCCTTTAACAAAACACGAATAAAAATAAAAACTAGCAAAGACAAGATTGCACCTAGCATTAGGCACTGTCTTGTAATCTAAGGAGTCTCCTAATAGCTGCAAGGTAAATATTAGATTCTACTTACAGTTACACATCTGAGCGAAGGCGACTGGATTTGCTCTGATAAGCGAAGGCAGAGCATCTCCAGGCTGCAGGATGGCCAGGGGCAGGGGAGAAGGGCACAGAACACAACTGTGAGAAGTTGTTTCCAGATCTTCCCTTCTGTTTTCAAGGAAACAGGAATTTTTCTACCTTCTTTGCATTTAGGCAAAATTGCAACAAAAACTACTGGAACAGGCTATTAATTACTCCTCTAACTAAATCTTAAAAGACACTGAAAACTGACACCTCAGGTGAAAAGAAGTAACAATAATTGTTAACCTTTCAGAAGAAGGGTTATCACATACAGTATTTATCACATTATCACAGTAAGAATGAGGACAAATGCTTGTGGGTGTTTTTTTTTTTTTTTTTTTTTTATTTATTAAATAAAGATTATTTTGCAAATGATCTGCCCAATATAAGAATA
>JAVCKT010096610.1:22635-33371 GCA_032273925.1 Rhynchotus rufescens | reverse complement strand
TTGGTGTCATCTGCAAACTTGCTCAGGGTGCACTCCGTGCCCTCATCCAGGTCATTGATGAACAAATTGAACAGCACTAGGTCCAGTACTGACCCCTGGGGGACACCACTGGCCACAGGCCTCCAACTGCACTCAGTCCCATTTATTACCACCCTCTGCCATCCAGTTAGTTCTCGATCCACCTCACTGTGCACTTGTCCAGACCACACTCCCAGAGCTTTCCTATGAGGATATTATGGGAGATGGTGTCAAAAGCCTTGCTGAAATCAAGGTAAACAACATCCATGGCTCTCCCCTCATCCAGCTGGCCAGCCATCAAATCATAGAAGGCTATTAGGGTCATCAGATATGACTTCCCGTTGGCAAATCCATGCTGACACCTCCTTCTCCTTCATATGCCTAGAGATGAGCTCTCCTTCATATGTTTTCTAGGATGAACTGCTCCATTACCTTACCAGGGACGGAGGTGAGGCTGACTGGCCTGTAGTTTCCCAGCTCCTCCCTCTTGCCCTTTTTGGAGACTGCAGTAATGTTGGCTCTCTTCCAGTCTTCCAGCTCTCCAGGATCTCTCAAAGATGACAAAGAGCAGCTGAACAACAACCCCCGCCAGTTTCTTCAGCACTCTTGTGGGCATCCCATCATGGCCCATAGATTTGTGGGTGGCCAGTTTGCCTAAGTGATCCCTAACCAATTTCAGAATTGCCAGAATTGGTTATGAATTCAAGGTAAATTTGCCAGAAAGTTTCAAGTTTCAGATGGAATGACAATTAAAAAAATTAAAAGTGAAAAATGCTTTACTTAGAAAATGCTGAAATTAACTGCTCAGAAGCTTCCATGAAAAAGTGTTTAAGCATTTCTAAAATCTCCTCTGGGTTCATATGACCAAGGAAATGCTCCAGTATGTATGTCTTAGCTACACAAATGTGTCTGTGTTTATACATGTATGCGTGTGTGTTCATGGTCCAATCTATATAGTATGACCTAGGGAACAAAAACTAATGTGTATATGGCTGTTTTTGTCTCTTGCCTTTTACCCTCTGTTCACATTAGGATTCTTAAGGGCTGTTCTTAACCTAATGCTAGTGTTCCTTTATGTAAGAGCTGAGTATTTATTTACAGAGCCACTATCACCACTTTGATAGCCTCGTGAAGGACTTGGATAAAGGTCTCCAATAAACTTAGAAATTATGTCCTGATGACTTGAGATATTTCACAAAATTTTTGTTTTGTATCAAAAAGACCAACCTTCAAACCCTTCCAAGGATGTAAGGCAAAAAAGTAGTATTTGTTGTTACTTCAAAACAATTTTAATGTTCCTGGGCCTATTCTAGTTATAAATGTTAGCCCTATATTACCTATCATACACTTTAGAAAAATAAGGAAAGCAAGTTTCCAGGGCTCAATAAAGATTTTGAGTAAGAACTATACTTTTTAGCAAAGTGCAATTTGTAAAGTTGAAAATGTTGTTCTAAAATATATGGAAATATATGATTTATGGAGGAATTGAGGTCAACTTGAGTTAAAAAAATATTTTTGTAGCTAGCTTTAGATAGAAATACATGAATTGTGCAGAGGAAACAGGATGAGTCAGAATAGCGTAGCCTTTTTTTCCCTAGCTTGGGGAAGAGAGTTGTATCCTTGCATTCTTATATCCACATTTCTGATTTTCCTAATAGGCTTGCACCTAATATTAGCACTTTCATTCATAGAGTTTACCTACACTGCCTGTAAAAGAAAACTGTTCTTCTGTTGTAACTTGCTGTCTTTCTCTGGTAATATTTGAGTAATGATCTGTGTTAAAAGAACCCACCAAATTTACAGAATAAATACTCAAGGACTGGGATGAAACACAGCTGTCTATACAGTGTACACCTGAGTTGCTGCCTGGATGAATTCTCCTCCATGACTACTAGCAATACAAATTAAATATATTCATGTCCCATCTATATGGTAAGATAGGAGTTTTGCTGGATGACTGAGGATGAAGGAGAGTGTCTCCTTCAATACTATATACCTAGATGAGCTTCTATTTTACTTTTATAACTCCACCAAGAGCTCAGATGGTAGAGAGAACACATTGCAAAAAGAAAATTTTAAGCAAATTTGATATACTGGAATATAAATCTTCTCAAGTTTTGGTTATATTAAAATGCATGGAAATAGAGCATACATGTCAGAGTGCATTTCTTCACATCTGGACCTGACCAAATTTCCCTGCGAAGTATGTGGACTTCCTCAAAATGATGATGGCTCTTATCCCGAGCGAGAGTTTTATAGTACTGAAGCAGCAAGATCTGATGATGACTGGGTGGGGGAAGGGGATAAGCAAGCAATTTTTGTGTTTTTTACAGCAGCTGTGACAAATGAGTGTGAGTCCATCTTACTGGCCGCTTCCACTTTATCTTTTCTCCTGTGCTACTTATCTCCCTCCTAATATTATCATCATTTATCACACCTTTAAAATTCGTCTCACTGGCACAAAGCTTTTGGATCATGGACCTTATATCTATAATTGATTCTTCAACAGGCCATCTGTGACTTCTTTCTTGATAGCAAAAAATTCAAAATTCAGTTCCTTGCCTTTCATTTTCATTCGTGCTGCTTTCTAAAAGGGTCTCTGATAATTTCTGCTCATTGATCTCTTTGTTACTTGCATTTATTTTACAGCTACATGGTGTGATTTTACTAAATAATAATGAGAAATTAGAACTTTTCTTCCATTTTACCTTGCCAATCAGAGGATAAATTGCTACAGTTTGCTACAATCTTCAGCCATAGCTTGTCAGATGAAACTTAACACTTGCTATGAAAAAGTCAGAATGTCCCCTTCTGTGGGTACTTGCAAATGTTATTTTTATTAGACAAATACCTGAAAGACCCAGCAGAGATCAGGATACCCTCTTGCAGGCACTGAATGAAACATAGGAAAAAATAACTCCCCCTGTCTTTCAAACCTCAGACTCCCAGACTTTATGTGCAGCTAAGGACAGGCAATTGGGGTCATACGGGCTCCCTGAACTGCCACTTTTCTCCCAAGGAAGGTGTGCCGATGTAGTTGAAAAGTTTTAAAAAAAAAGGAAAATTTTCAGGCCTAGTCTTTCTCCCTGAGAGGCTTCTCTAAGTGGGAATTTCAGCCTTTCTTGCCAAGTCTCTGAAGGGTGATGCTGAAGTGCTCTCCTCATACCTCGGCGGGCTGAAGGCCGGTTGTGCTGAGTAGGCCCCTGGCTCCTCCAGCCTTGCAGCTGCTGCAGCCACCACCACAGACCTTGGAGCAGCACTTTGTGACCCACACTTAGCGCCCCAAGAGAAGTGCAACGCATGTCCTCCCTTGGATTACCAGCCTGACAATATGACTTATTGGGCTTTCTTTAATTTCTCTTACTTCAAAGCATTAAGGAGTTCAACATTTGACTGAGCTGTCCTTAAGATGCTGAGATGTTAACTTTATAGAGTAATGTATCAAGTACAATTTCATACATGAGGGAGGAAAGCTTATTTCCTTCCTCCACAGAAAGAGCATCTCACTTGCCTTTTCAGAGCTTTGTTCTGTGGCCATTTTACATTTCATATATTGTGCTCTTGCAGAGAGCAGAGATAATTAAATCATCTATTATAAAACCATCTGCTGTGAAGCCTTTTTTGTGTGCAAGGCAGGGAGAACTGTTTGATAAGTGACATTCTTTACTTTGATAGAATCAAAATCTGAGTGGTAAATTAGCTGGAATTAAAGTCAGACAAAGAACACTGGGTTTTGTCAGCACACCCACTTCTTTTACTCACTTGTATTTCAATCTTATGCACCATTAGAAGAGTATTAGTTGAGTAAAATATTTTACAGGGGATTCATATAAATATACCAGCATGACCAGAATCCTGCTAAAGGTGATTACTCTTTAGGTCTCGGAATATTGTTAATCTAAAGGTTATAAGCCTATCATTATATTTGAGATTGATCATTTGTTATGTTTACTGAAGAATATATTTCAAATGTAATTAATTGCTTATTTCTGTTCTCATTGTAGAAGAAATAATGTCTAGTATCTTATTTTGGCAGCTTAGCACTTAGTGTGTATATCATGCTAACTAGACAGGCTATAAAATATAAAATTGTTTAAGATTGATTAAATCAGAACATCTCTGCCATGTCATAGGGGCAGTGTTCTTTTAACAGATATTGGACATTTTTCTGTAGTTCAAATGATAGATCTTGTACATTTAGAGCACGTGACACAATGTCCTTAAAAACAAAACTCTTCACTGCTGATCTCAGATTGTAATAGGATTGAAAAATCTATCCAAACACTTATCCAAAATCAAAAGTGCAGAGAACTGGGAGAAGTCTCCAACAGAACTGTATAATTAGTAATATCTGCGGGCTTTCACATCCTCTCTGAGTCCATCCTATCTTTCTTCTCAGCAGCAAATCTGTGACAAGAAAGGGAAGAAACGGTGTCTTGGAGGAGTTTCAGAGAACAGACATCTCAAGGACAGAGGTAGAATGGTTTAAACATTAACTCTTGCTCAGGGCTGTGCCTCAGGGTACAATCAAATCTTGTAATTGCACTAGAAATATTTTGAGATACTCTCTTGAAAAGATAGCAGGAGCCTATGTTAGTTCCATATTTCATGATCTCTGCCATTTACTACTCTGAGCAATGCTAGTAGATCTTCTAAGCACTAGATGCTTTCACAGAGCAGAAAAAAAAACCCAAACAATGGTGAATTTTCCCTCCAGATAATGAAACTTTCAATGGGAGCATGATAAGCCAATACTGACAGGCCTTAAAGGATAAAGAAGGTTCTCTGATAAAATGAAATTTAGGAATTAGGACATTTGAATTCGCTTTATAGTGAGGTTAAAGGACCTTACTCATTTGAAGTTCATTTTGTAAGTTCACTTTTTGCAGCTCTGAAACCAAGATACAAACAGGTATAAATATGCCTCTATGAATGCGATAAACTGATCATATGAAATTCAACTGTTTTATATTTATCTTTGCCTGCATACACCATTATTGTTCAACTTATTTCCAGATTTTACTCATGGCCTCTTTTGTAGATACTTTTGAATAACTTGGATGGATACTTTACTCTCTTAGGTCACAAAATGTTATAATCCATTGAGCACTAGCAGCTGCAGATCAAATAATCACTAAGGATTTTCTTTCTCTATGTTTTTTTTTTTTTTTTGAACTATTTCAGAATAGAGCAGTAATGCCTTCTTGAATTACACTCAGTCATTGTAAGCTTAGCTCAAGCTAGCTGAAATACAGCATGGCGTGTATCAAAATAAAGGTTACATAAAAGTTTTATTAACCCAATGGTTCAACAGATTCTGATCAGACACAAATCTGTTACCCTGTTGAAGATACAGCTTATCACTGTATTTTGTAGTAATGTCTACCTGATATCTTAATACTCTGTTTAAAGGATCATCAAAGGTATGCGACACAGAACTACTGGAACAGATGATTTTTTTAAAGGAGGTAGATAGTAAAATAATCCAGAGGGGCAACCAACACTGGACTTTAGTTAGTGGATTTCATTCACCAGTGAAATATCTTTGTGATAACAACATCCACCATTAATTGGCAAGCCTGTTACAAAGGACAGGCTTATCAGTGAGCAAATTATCTAACTGATTAACTCTTGCCTTGCAAGGAGTTTTCTTAGCTCAGAGTCCCACATAGGGGGAGGGGAGGGATACTCATGGTCCAGTCAGAGTGTCGGTTAGGTGTCCTTCCTGATCCCTGCTCAACTCACCAATACTAGACTCTGTCCTTTATACCCTTAGTGGAGACGTGTGTGACTGTGCTGTGGTCACCCTTATGAGCTGATCTTTCCAGAACCATCAGGAAAGATCCATAACGACATCTGGCCTTTGCACTGTAAGCAAGTTTTGCAAAGGTTATCATTTTTTATACCAAACTGTGGTTTGTTTGGTATTGTTTGGTATTGTTGTGTTTTTTGGGGAAGAGAGACCACCCTGCCCCCACAAGACTTTCCACTTCCCTATCTTGCTGCTGGAGAGATTCCCCATTGCGTTTCTGCCGCACTGAGAGCACTTTTGTTCAGCAGTTTTGTTACTAATGCTTTACTCAAACATCTTATGCAAAGGCTGCTCTGTTACTCCAAGACTGACTTCCTACCATATGGACCTAACAAATCATACCTACAAAAAAAAAAAAATCCTAATATCCTTGCTACACAGACTTTGCACTGACACCAAATGCCCACAGGGATTCCTGAAAGAGTAGCAGGTGGGTGGTTCCCTTTATACACTAACTTCTTGTTAACTTTCTTGTTTTGATTACACTGTTGTTAGAGCTCTGAGTAGTCGATTTCTGAGGAACAGAGGTGTCTAAACTATGTCAACTGTTGGAAATCTCTTAGCTTTATTAACAAGATTAGTATGTGGAGAAGTGCCTCTTCCATCCTCACAGCAATTCTGTCCAGGATCCAGGGAGGGGAGCCAGCTTGTTGCTCCGGCTACTTTCTGCTGCACTCTGTGAGAAGCAGGGCACAATCCTCTGTTGTCTGAGCCTCCAGATCCATTCTGAGCAGCTGCCTGATTTTAAAACACCTCTCACCAATGAGAATTTAAATGAGTTGATAACAGGTAGTGATATTTTGAGGGAAGGTGCAAAATGAGTAAGAGACATACGTGAAAAGAATTTTGAATCTTATTTCAGAATTAAAGAATAATTTTATTTACAGGTCTTCAAAGGACTAATAGAATAACACCTTTTTATTGGGTTCTGTCCCTGATGCTGAATAAAATTTTCATTTTATGACAGCAGATAACTTAGTTCATAAAACTGACTTTCCACAAAAGCAAATGTTTAATTTATGGAGAAAGGGATAGGACACATGAAGCTCAAGCTGATTTTGTGAAATGTACTCCATTGAATCCATCTCTTAAAAAAAATAAATAAATGCACACACTAGAATGTAGCTAATCTACACTTCATTAAACCATACACTTCATAACCCTCACTCGCAAGTGGCAGCCTGTCTCTTCTTTCTTGGAGACTGTTTAATAGCGCAGCACCACGGCAAATCTCCCGTTATGAAGGCTTCATTAAAATCTTTTCCAGAGATGTTATTGAGTATTGCTAGGATATTACAAAACAGTACCGTAATTAAAAACTAAACTGATGTCAGCAGAAAAAAAATAAGCAAAGAACACACTGATGCAGAATATCTTCATTTGGTGCTCATTACCTTACTAATTCATAAAACCATTAAAACAGTTATAGCTTTCTTTGTTAATATGTGAACTATCAAGGTCATACTGTATTAACAACAGCAAATACAAATCAAAATCAGAAAATGAGTAACTGGCATATGGAAACCAGGTTTTAAAATCTAGTATTATTTATCTTCCCAATCTTAAATAATTACAGAGAAAGCTTGTTTTTATATTTGCATTTCTGTTAATTATTGCACAAATTAAATTGAAAGAGAAAAGGATAATTACTCAAAGACAATTAAAGATTCCAAAGGCTATATAGTAATTATGATTATTTTCTTCTGAAAATGAGAGTGCCATTTATCTTTAATGTATGCTGTGTAATTAAGTCCACATGCAATTATCCTTCTCTTATCATCCACTTTCATTGGAAATCTGTTTTTAAAATGCCAGGCAAGACAGACTGTAATTGTATGCAGTTGGACGCTCATATACATAACGAATTGTTTACTTTTCGTTCAGCATGACTTCAGTATGCTTACTAATCTGTTTTTACTTGGAGCCTTTTGACATAGGTTATCTCATGCTAAATACTTAATGCAGTCACTTCTATAGTTGCGTATCTGGCCCTCTTTTCCTCTCTGAATTGCCGTATTTTAGTATTTCCTTCAACTTCTGCTTCAGCTTTGCTGTCTTGGGTATGTATCTGCTCATAGCTCTTATAGCTGGAAGCCATGTAGACTTGCCCACCAAGGTTGAGTACCATTTGCCTTCTCTCTGAAAAAAGATTGTAAGATTGCTGTGTGACCCTGCAAGCTCTCATTCTTGAGTTTCTTTTGTTTCATTAGCAAATGGTCTGGAAAAACAATAGGGAGTGAAGTGGCTTTCAGAATAGGGCTTGATGTTTCATCTCAGACATACTAACACTGCTTTTTACTTTTCTAACCATGTCTTCCCAGTCAAGTCCTTTCCTAGACTATAGAACTTGGCTTAGTAAACAGTTTCCGGCAACATTGATCTGTACTGACTTTTGAAGGATCACTATGGGATATGCCCCAAATCCTGTCTTAGAAATGCAACCATAGTGTCAGCACACTTCGCACTGCACCTACTGCTTTATCCATCAGTGAGCCAGTTTTTAGGGGCAATGCAGAGTGACTTTAACAGTGCCCAGACTTCTCTTGTGGCTCTTCTGCACCCACAGAAGGGAAGGTGCAGCACTGGCCAGGGCGTCTCAGCTCAGCCACTATTACAGGTTGATCCCACATAAAGTCTCAGCACTGTAAGGTATTACCCAGTAGCTACATGGACATCCCGAGAGGAATGGCAGCATCCTGGGGGGCATCTCAAAACAGAAGATATTACTAAATCAGAAGACTTGTACCTATTCTGTAGTAGAATAAACCAACTTAAACCAGAGCAATGCAGATACTCCCTTTATGACTCGGGGTAGGATTCTAAACACAACTTTTGTGTGAGTTCCTTTGTGTGTGGAAGCAGTCGTGGCCCATCACTCAGGTAAACCATCGCTCACTTCTACTCTGTTTTCGGAGAGAGCTTTTCTTTTAAGCAGTGCATGCCTAGAGCACTTGTGAATTATTTTCCAGTAAGTGCCATTTCTCTCTTTTGTTATTAATTAGAACACCAAAGTTCTGCACTGAGCAGCGAAATTCCTAAGAAGATCAGCTATCACTTAAGAAGCATTAGGCATTTTGCAACCTGGAGCTTCAGGGGCTGTGTTAATTAACAGTGTTGATGAAGAATCACACCTCTTATCCCTGTAGCATCAGAAGACTCCACAGATTCCTTCAAATCTAGTAGCTCAGACTGCCATAAACTCCCACTTAAATGCACAGCCCTTCTTGCCATGAGCAAAGAAAAAATACTATCCAGTATTAGTTAAATAGAATTTCTGGACACAGAAGGTCATGTACTTCTGAATGAATGACAAAGGTTTCTGCCATAAGTAAGTCATTTCAAAGTACCGGGGAAATAGTTGATGGCTTAGAAGTGGAGCACAATTTAGCATGGCTACTCAAGCTAGCTCATAGTCTGGAACAGTTGTGGAGTCAACAGGTTAGTCCTCTGTTGAGCTGCATAAGCTCTAGTAAACAACGTGGGGCTGTATTTGAGACTGAGGAAAGTACTTCTTCAAAGATGTGTTAAGTATTGGTGTCACTGCCTCACCATGGGTAGCACTTTTAAAAAACGACTGAAAAGAAACAACGGCTCAGCTGTCAAGTCAAACTGCATTATGAACCAATGGAAGGGGAAAAAGGAAGGGTTTTCTCTGAAAAACGCATGGGGACGCATGTTAACGCGTGTGTGTACTGCACACAGGTGTGCCTCGCTGTGAGTGCACGCAGCCGGCACCTATGTTACTGGGAGGTCTCCACCTCCAGCCGCGCTTTCTCGGGCAGTGGGACTGTTCAGGTGCGCGAGCGCGAGCGCCAACGGCCGCCCGCGATTGCCTGGCAATGGCGTGCGCGCCAACGGCCGCCGCTCCGGGGGAACTGCGTGAGCAAGTGGGACACAGCTGGGCAACGGCGGCCTAGGGGCGCTGCGGGCCTCTCTGCGGTGTTGTTTACTACATGGCAAATGTGGGGCTGGAGGTGACTGGGTGCGAGTTAAATCAAGGCTTTATTCCCTTATTTATGGTGTCCTTAATGTAGGTCGTTCTTTATGTATGTGTACTTAGTGTGTAACTTCTGGTGGTAAGGCTTTTTTTTGTATCACTTTTAGAAACACCAGACATGACCGGGTAACAGTGCTACTAATGAGGTCCAGAGTGTGTGTTCTTTTTTTTTTCTCTTTCCTCCTCTATGAGAAATGCAACCACATGAACGTGTAATTGCTAACAGTAAGATTTATCTCCCTAAATAGCTACACCACCATTGTAGTAAAAGGCAAGATTATGTGCGCCCTCTATTAATAGCCTAAAGCAGTTATTAAACAAGTGGTTATGTGTTATTTTCCCTAATATGCTGTAAGCTACTGCTGAGACTGGGGGGAAAAAATAAATAAATAAAAAGGCCCCTCAAGGCTATGCAGTTTGACCATACACACTTCTGGGTTTTGTCACAATGATATATGATACTGTGCAGATAGAACTTGACACCTGTAATTGATTGAAACAAAATGTAACTTCACAAAGCTGTTAAATATGAACATGAAGATTTTATCTGACATTATTCAGAATCTTATCAGGTTGTCCTAAACATGTATACGCTTACACTTAACTCATTGCCCAATTTTTCCTATCAAAATTCAGATCTTTCTAAATACTCCTGAGTATTGGAATATATGCCTGCCATGTCCAATGTATGCATCTATAGTTAAGTAATCAGTATTTAAATACTTTCAAAAAAATATATATTCCTTCCCCTCACCCCCCAACTTCATAAAGTTGCAGAGTATTAGTGGTTCCTTTTAGAGCTTTCCTCATCTCAGCAGTTCTTGATAATCATGTGCTCCTTATTTGGATGCTTAAAGTCAATCATGATTTCTAGTGATTCAGAAATAGGAAGCTATGATTTGCCAATAT
>JAVCKT010096610.1:0-22625 GCA_032273925.1 Rhynchotus rufescens | reverse complement strand
TGCCAATATGAAATTCTCAGCAAAGTTGGATTATTTTTTTTTTCAAACATCTGAGGAGGAACTTGCTCAAAGACTCTTCTTGCATCAGCTTAACTATTGTTATTGGCAAAATAAGAAAAATAGTAATGCTCTTATTTAATCTCTAGATTCAAGTCACTCTGGTGTCAGAGCATTTTGTTGTAAAATATATCCATATTGAATGGCATGCATTGTATAATATAGCATGAGTTTAAATGGAATCTGAAAAACAGTATTAATGAAAGTGGAGGCAGAATTAGAAAGACTCTATTCTTTGCTTTTGCCTGAAATTACAATGATGCCTTTTTTTGTTGTTGTTTCATCTTAACTTAATCAATTATATGATTAATATGATGTATTATGTGACATATTCACATAATATGACACTTAAGTGACATATTCAATTGTGCAGCCTACCCAGTAGGGCTTGGTAGGAGCCCTACTTCTTCTGAAGGAGAAAACTTCCTGAGGTCCTATCTACTTCTAGTTGCACACTGGCTTTGCAGGTTGTAGCACTGTAACTTAACTTTGGAAAGCTAATAAGTGATAAGGCAAGGAGGGAAAATATTCCCAATCTTGAGCTGAGCTACAGGCCATTCTGTGTATAGCCTTGAACCATATATTGCACACATGCATCACCGAGAGGAAAGGTGTACCCAAATACTTCCTGTGCTCCTCAGGAGTCCATCAGCATTAATGTGGAATTGAGCTTTGCCAAATAGGTGGTGAACATGGCTGTAGTTGTTGTGACACCCACATTATTTGTGAGCCACAGGTTGGCTGCCTCTGGGTAGAGGAATACAAATGCAATTCTTTACATTTATTCAAAGTTTCACTTCTCAAAGCTTACAGAGACTGCATAAAGAGATACAATGTCTTATTGCTGCCTCGCCAAGATAGAGCATGAAGTAGTCTTTGAGATTAGTCACAGAACGTACTACATGCTTTTTACTATTTTTCCAAGGCAGAAAGTATTTTTGAAATTCTGCAGGCAAAGTACTGTTTGGTTCATGCGTATAGCTTAAGGTGTATTTTCAGGGAAGAGGTGATTTTGTAAAATTATATCGCCAACCAAAAAAGTTGTGTGTGTGTTTTTTGTTCTTTTTTTGGAGACTCTTTAGATTGAGCTACTAGCTTACTAGCTTCAGTGAAGGGACTGTTACCTGGTAAAACTTACCTGATTCAGTCTTTGTATGATGACAGGAAGATCAGTCTTGCAAAACTTTGCTCAAGTCATGCTGAAAAATAACATCTTTCTGCTCACTATTTATTTGCTTTCCTTGACTTCTACAGCAAATTCATGTCAAAAACAATTTGTCCCGAGAATCAGTATTTCATGCTTAAAATCATATTTTAAAACAAACTGCTTCTTTCTGTTTCATAAATCCTCATGATGTGTAGGAATCATGTATTTTGCTAGCTACTAATTTTAGCCGTCACGATAAATCCTAAAAACTCAAAATTTTGACTATGTTCTTTTACCTGTATAGTCAAAAACAGGCATAAACTATACAGCTTTGCCAAAGCTCTTCAAAAATTGACAGATAGGTTTTGTGTCTCTGAAGCAAAAATGTGAAGGAAAGATCCTTAGAAACAGACCTACATGAGAAGAGGTTGAGGCTTGCCTCTGGTATTGATATGACGTGTTATTTGCTTTAGGCTTAACAATTACCTGAAACTATATTCAGCTACCCCAACTGTAACGGAATGGCTTCCAAGCTGAACTGTAAAAACATGCTTGGGTGCTTTTCTAGGTAAGAGGAAGGTTATTATCTACTTAAATATTTGCTAAATGTAGGGGTGTTGAGCACGATTTTACTTTTAGTATCAGCTAATAACAGGGTTTTACTACCAGGCAAAATGGGAGAAAATTCAGTTTGGAAGAAAAGTAAGTCATTAAGTATCCATGAGTTCAATATATTCAGCTCTTTCATCTAAACTCATTCTTAAGTACTCCAGCAAAAGAACAGGGTATCTTAACTGCACAGGATCTATATACTCCTGATGCTTCAGTAAAAGATGCAGGGGCCTTATGAATTTAGATAGAGATGAAGGAAAGCTAAAGCCTGAAGGCAACCTTAGAAGGCTGAAAGGCTGCAAAATGTTCATCGTTTCAAGAAGGACTCTTCTTTTCATACCATAAGTGCATTTTCACGTTGAAGTTCAGTTTAGAAACATTATTAGAAACATTTAGAAACATTTCATCTGATCTCATGTTTACAGGTGTTGCGGATTATTTTAATCTTACAGGTAAAATTCCTAGTCATGCAATGAATTTTCTAAATCTGCATTAGCTCTAATCAGCTTCCCTCCGCCATCTCTTCCTCTGAATTTGCCTTCAAATAGTATTTTTTTTCTCTCTTAAGATTTTTTTCAGAAGCATTTAAATAATTTACCCATGTATGCAGTCTTAACAAAACATCTACAAGATGTTATTATCTGTAATGATACTCCAGTAATCACAAATACTTAAAAAAATTTGAAGTATGCAATACATTATGTGATTATTTCTAAAAAGATGCATGTGTATATGGGTAAAGTATTGGCACAAATTGTATAGTATTATTATTCTCTGAGCGGGCAAAAGTCCATGAAGTGTGACATCAGCCTATATTTAGTGTTATCAGTGACAGAGAGGAACCTGGGGCTGGCATTGTAAAAAAGTTATCATGATTGTCATGTTCTGGTGCTGGCAGCACAGAAAAGCTATCACTTATTCTCTTCTGCTCTTTTATTGGCTAAACCATGAGAAAGGTAATTAATTCCTAATCCCTTATATCATAGGAGGTTCACTAATTGCCCTCTTCTGAAACCTTCCCGAAGGGGAGATGGCCTTATCACCAAGATGGAAAAAATTGTCCTTTTCTCAGTTATTCAAAAGCAAACTTGACTCAATGAGGAAAACAGTGTTTTATCTCTTGCCTTGAAATCTATGAGTTGGCTGAAAAGAAAACCATGAATTCTTCTTTCTAAGGAGTGGGATCTACCCACTCCTTAGAAAGAAGGAGAAGAAGAAGAATGTGCAAGAGTTTTCTCAGCCTGTATGTGTTACTGCTCTGGCCCTTCTGTCAGGGTTTAGGTAAATTTTAAAGAGATTAATACCCCAAATGCTGACTCAAGCCACCACTGGGAAGCCTAAGAATTTTTTTACCCTAGACTTTTCTAGCGAGGGAATTGATTTTCCCTGCTTGAGTTAGGTGTCCAATGAGTGACAAACTGATTTTTATTCAGGGAGAAGAGACTATTGTGGCGAGGCAAATAAACAATAACAATTACTATTTCATCTGCAATGACTGTAAGAATTATACACTTTTTTTGTGGGAGGGGGGGCAGGCAGAGAGATAGCTTGTAGACTAGGTGTTTCCCTTTTGACTTCGGCAGTTACCTTTATTTACAGTTGAAAATTTTAAGACCTGTTGAGTATGGAGATCGGATATGAAGTAATCTAATCTCTTAATATGGCTTGTTTCTGTTACTTGCTCCTCAGTTCACTGCCTGCTCCGTTTGCGGCTGCTCTCTCTGCTTAGCCACTCCTTGCAGGGTTCCTTGGTCGACTAGCAATTTTCATCTCATCTGATCCTTGCTGCATCAGCCTCTCCCTCCGTCTGACCTTTGCTACACTAGACACTTTCCCTAGCCCTGTGCCCCATGCCTTAACCACTTCTGTTAACTGAGGCTAATTTGTTAACAGTTGTCTCATTACAGCTCTTGGAAAAGTGCATGTGATAGCTACATACAGTCACAGATGACTCTGAAGTGCTTATTCTGCTTCACATATCCTACAGATGCATGTGCAAAGCTTCATGCCTTCCTCCACACTAGCTTTAGTATTCATTGGACTCAGGCACAGGTGATTGGTTTTGTACACCAGTTCAACAGCGTTCTTCTCTTCTTGCCTGTAAGTCCCTTTTTTGCTGCCTCTCAGCAGCATACGTAAGTTCTCTGCTTAGTTTTATAACCCTCTTACTGTATTTCTGAGTATTTGAGAATTCATGGTTCCTCTCTTGCTGCCTACTGCCTTCCCTCCAGAAAACATGTTTAGAAAGACACCTGTAAATAGGTACCACCTATAGAGCAGGTATTTCCCAGCACTGTGCTTTTTAACATTAGAAAGACCGTTCAAAGGGTGCTGTATTGGCAAGGGAGAGACAGTTGTTAAGGTAAGGAGTATGTAATTGATCACATCCTGTATCTTTGCACTTCCATATGATGGATTTGTCATATATCTCTTTCCTAGATTAGATGCTATAGTGTGGCTAATTGTGCTCAATCTTAAAAACATATTCTTGAATTTTATGGAAAACTTTGTTGCTTTTATGCACTGACAATAGAGTCCTTTTCATTATAGAACATGTACCACCTGTGAACTTTTAACAGGTTTACCTTACTGGGGTGTCCAATACAGTAAAATGGAGAGTTTATGCAGCCTATCATAACTCCTACGGCAAAACAATTCACTACACAGATTTAGTGTGTAGAACCTAAGTATTTTTTTAAGACATGAGGAAACCTGTTATAAAACAAACTTAATTTCCCAACCTTCCAGTGCTGGAATATTTATTAAGTGTCATTTGACCTTTAGTGTCTGTACACCTGAGCTTGGCTTTAGCTTGACTGCAACCATATATTAAAGTCGTATCTCTTTAAGGTATTGATAGATGCATAAAATCATAGGCCAAATTTTTCTCCTGAGAATGTTATATGTAGTAGATCTTTTTTAAAGTGTTTACTTAGTGTTTCACAAATTCTAATGGCAGGCAGGAGCATTATGATTATTAAGTCTGACTTCCTGCATTAGCTATGCATTTAAAGGTACAGTTTTCTTTTAAACTGATCTTAACTTAGAAAGACAGGTAACAGGAAATCCACTGTGCAATTAGATAATGTTAGTTGTTCCAGTGTGCATTATGGCACTTGGCATTAAATATGCAGATCATCTATCTTTTATTTCTTATTTTTATTTGCCAGTTTGAGATGATTGGCACATTAAAACATACGTATCATCTTGGAACAGAACCTCACAAAAAGCTAGACAGGTTAGGTGACCACTCATATAATTCAAACAGTGAATTTCAAATATTCAGCTTCAGTAAATGTGTTGCAGACAATCATGAAGAGAAACTTTCCACAGCACATAGTCAAAGGTCAAATTCAGCAAACTTGTTTACAGGGAGAGATTGTGCTCTTTCTAATGACACTAAATGCTAAATTAAATTGCAGTGATAACTAGTGAAATGCTAAAGTTGCTTGACTATGTTTCAGTATTTGAAAGATCTAATGAAAGAGTGATAATTTTTAAATAACGATGTTCTACAGAAAAGGCCATGTGAGGAAAAAATAAAAGTTTGAAATATTTTAGGTAACATCAGTTGGAAATATATTTCAAAATTCATTAACTTCCCCCCCATTAGTCATTTTCTTTGTGTGCCCACTTACAGTATTCTCGTGTAACTCATTGTATGTAGGCAGAGATTTAGTACCAAGCATTTTGGGAAGTAAACCCTGAAACTCTTAAAGAGTTTAATAACAAAAATACACTTTATATTGTAAAGCAGTGGAACTCCTCAAAGATCCATTGGACAGAAAAGAGTTTCAAAAAGTATGAATTATCTAGGATACTGTATTTAAAGATTTTTTACTAGGTTCTTCAGTGGACTTCCTTTACCCAACTGATGACATGTTTTCAAGGGTAAGATTTTCTTCCCTGACCCAAAAGGTCATAGGACTGTTGCAAGGAGGTGGAAAGGCAGCCTGGTGAGATCAGAGCTACCCCTCTGCTGCTTCTAGTATAGAAGCAAAAGGGATAGGCAAAGGGGATGCTGCCAGCTCTGTTGCAACAGCATTGAGCTGCTGGTTGGCAATGTGCAGTAATTTCCTTTTTCTGCTGGCAATTTAAGGATTTATACAATTAAGCTTCTGATGTGTCCAGCTTCTGAGGTTTTACCTTAAATGATGCCACAGAGCTCACAAGTTTTAGGAGAGATGATATGACCATTTTATTCCCAAATAAACAAATTTCAGCAGTTTCTGTTATTTGGCTTTGTAGAATTGACAAACCTCAAACAAACAAAAAAGGATTTTGGAATATCTGCTTTTTATTGCTTCTGTCATCCTTTGAATCAATGATGCATACATATTTCTCAGAATGGAGTAACTGGCATGACTGGAATCATGAAACACTAACAACTGAATACTATTCACTTTTCTGAACATCATTCCACTGAAAAAACACACTTTTGGTGCAATGATATGCCTTGAACTAACTCAAAAAAAAAACCTCAGTTCCTTCATTCCCATTTGTATGGTGAATTTGCATCACATTTGTGTCTGTCACTGACAGATGAAATACACTACAAAAATTTTGTCATACTCTCATCCTATTGAATCTCAGAAGTTTTAACATTACTTATTCAAAATGCATTAAGGTCTTCTAGTGAACAGACCCCATGGTTATCCATGTTTACAACTGTACGTAGTTCTGAAAGCTTTTTTTTAATTTCTTTTGAAATTTGATAGTAGAAACACAAGCTAGAGAGATGAAAGGACATCAAGAGGACATCTAATCCCTTTTCTTGCCTAACAGCTGTGTAAATCCTGACAGATATCTATCTAATATGTTTTTTAAAACCTCTAATGCTAGAGATTCCACTGCCTCCTTAGGCAATCTGTTCTAGTGTGCTTCATTATCCCACCATTAGAAATTTATCATGATGTCTCACCTGAATCTCTCTTAATGCAGCTTAAGTGCATTACTATTAGCCATATCTCCATTGATACGGAGAGTTTTACAGTGTCATTTTACTATATGAAAACTGTTATATCTCAACATTGT
Source organism: Rhynchotus rufescens (assembly GCA_032273925.1). Lineage (NCBI taxonomy): Eukaryota > Metazoa > Chordata > Aves > Tinamiformes > Tinamidae > Rhynchotus > Rhynchotus rufescens. The sequence continues at coordinate 15,775 of JAVCKT010096610.1, read as the reverse complement.
CTTCTGTTCAGTAGACTAAACATCTCTGTCATACCACATTTTCTGCTCATTTCTGTTGCTCTCCTCTAGCATCCTGTTGGCTTACATCTTTTAGGCAGCATGATCTTACGTATGCTGAGTGAAATGTGCTGTATATTTTGCAGACTATGCTTATCATTGCTGATTATGCTTAAAATAGCCAACATTCTTGAGTCATGTTCTCTTTATGATCCTTTACAACCTCAAGATCCCTTTTTGCAAGACTGCTACCTAGCTAGTTATTACACATTCAGTTGTCATAAAGCTGATTTTTCCTGTGTTAGTGTAGAACCTAATGTTTATTTATTTCAGTAATTTGTAAAGCATTTTTTCCCCCCAGTTTGTCAAGAGCATACCCTCATTTATTGAGTTCGTGATCTCTACTAGGTGCTCCATGCAGTTTAATAAATTACTCTCTGTTACATCACCTGGGCCCTCAATAAAAATATTGACTCTTACTAGATGATGATGAGCACAAGACACTTTCCAATCAGTTTTGTGCTCTTACTGTAGATTTTATCTATTTTCTTTCACCAGTTTGACTGTGACAATGTGGTGTGAGGAAAAACCTCGATAAAGTGAGATACATGGCATCTAATAGTTCTCTATGAACTCTATCAAAAAAGGGAAATTAAATGGAGCTGATACCATTTATTCTTGGTAAATCCATGTTGGCTGTTGCTAACTGTTTTCTTTTCCTCATTTTCCTCCAAGTAGTTGAAAAAGTCTTTCCCTGAATTGAAGTCAAACTGATCTATAATTCCAATTTCCCCTTACTATATATTTTTAGAAAATTAAGTATTTTTGCCTCTTTAGGTTATCCAGAATATCCCGCCTCTCACAAGGTATCAAGATAGCTGATATATTTTTGAATTTCCTTCAAACTGTACCCTGAGCTTGAAGGGAGTTACCATCGAGTCAGTCTGAAAATGCTTTACTGCAGATTTGGCTTCATGATATGTAGTGTGCTGACTCCATAGCTTATTGCTATCAAAAAAGAGTATTTCCACAATCTATTCTTCTTTTTCCTCTACTAATCTTGCATCAAGAGAGCTGCTTTAACTTGCCAGAAAGCAAGTCCAAGGGGGAAGAAGAGCGGGGGAAAACCTTGGGAAGAGCCCAACAAACGCCAGCCCTTTCTGTCTGTAACTTGCTCTAATTTTTCCCTGTTGCCCACACAGTGCAGCTGAACAGAGGCAAGATTGTTCAGTAGCTCTAGGATTCAAGAAGAAAAACAGAAATAGGGTCGAGCATAAAATCCTAAGGGAAAAAACTTTAGGGTCACAGTGTGGTGGTTTTTATGGATACAGAGAAGGATGGCAACTCAGTAATGTTACAGATTTTCCCCAGGGAATACGTATACATCGGCCCTTCCCCTCCTGGCTGATGCCTGCCTCTTGGGCAAGGAATTTTGCAGTGTTTTATCAGGGAAATGAACATACAAATGCTAATCAATATTTGCTATGTCCTGGCTATCTTTTGTGGTTTTTACCAGTAATTAATAGCTTTCTGCTTTTACAATGTATGTTTCCTGATAGAAGGCCTCTTTGCACCCAGCCAGCCTGAGAGGGAAGGTAACATTGTAGATGCCAGGCTCTGTGGCTTGGAGTAGCAGAGAGAGAGGGAATTCTGGAAGATCCCCCTGGTAGCAGCAAGCCATGAGACTGTTCAGTGCCTGCAAACCTAACCCAAGTTCTCCATAATACATTTTTTTCTTGTTGCCTTTAGCACAGCCCCATTGCCTTTTCACATCCGCTAACAAACCTGATAGTTTACAGAGAAGCTATACAGACAGGGAAAAAGCAATTCAACCAGGCCGTAACGTACATACTTTCTCTGCATAGTAACTGACCACTAATTACTTGATCTTTCTCTTGTAATCAGTGTAATTTCAGTGTGTCTTTATGTTTTGGTGCCCTTTTAAATTTTAGTATTAAAAAATAAGGTTAAAATAAAACATGGTCTTACGTGTTAATAGTCACCTGAAGGTATATAGTAGTTGAACTATGGCTCGTCTTTTTTAATATTTTAGGTATAGGTGTACTAAAATGCCTCTAACTGTTTCTAATGCTATTCTGAACCAGAACAAAGGGATGAGACAGTACCAAGTGATTAATCTGTGTTCATACCTTCTTTACATTCTATTTTCCTCTTTTAACCTAAAGCATTAATTGCTGAGGTTTTTCTTGCATCTTGCCTTCCAGTTTAAGGGTAATTGGTTGCTCCAGAGATTACCTTCTTTTAATCCTATAGAATATCTCAAACAACTGGGAAAAAAAGCATCCTCATTCACAATTGGTGAATACTACTTCCAAGTAGTATTTAAACCAAGTTGGTCTTGGTTTAAAGGCAGTGGAAGCTGCCTTTGTCAGTACTAGGATGAGAAGCATTCTCACAAACATGTCAGTAGGCAAGAGGGCCTATCACGTGAATTTCATTGGCAGCTGGACTGTTGATCATCTTCAGAAGAACGTTTTTCTACTGAAGACACTGAGTTTTAATTCAGACTCTAAATGATCTGCAGTACCTCGTAAAGTTAATTCAATACTCATATGAATAGAATATGTTGTGTTTTATATAGCAAAGTTTAAGAGCTTGTCTAGCACCTGCAAATTAGAAGTGAACTGTTGCTGACTCTGCAAATCTGCCAAATTGTGTTCTTCCTTCTCCCCTAACCTTCCCGGCATTCAGTTCACTGAGGAACTGAATTTTCTCAGTTCATGCTTTGTTTATCTTATTCTCAGAAGAATCAGGCTCACTCCAGTGGAATCATTTGTGTACTTCATTTCAACAGAGTTGAAATGGGCACAATTTACATGGTAATTAGTTCTAAATCAGCACTGAAATAAACCATAGATCAACACATATATGTAACTTGATAGTGTAAAAACTAAACACAGGACTAGTGTATGCTAATCATAGTAAGTAAGTTATTTTTCTTTACCAAAATTTTCTTATTTTGATGAAAAGACTTGAAAGGTTTAAGATTTTATAAATCACGTAAATAAATCTTTCCCTTAAAGACTGAGATAAAAGAGTTTGAGCCACAAAGAAACAGGAGAGATAAGCTCATTTTTGATATGCTGATGTACAGTCCCATTATAGTCAGTTTTAATATGATATTGGTAGTGTAGATGCTAAATTTGAACTGGATTTATATCAACAATAAGTTATTGGTGTCTGTATTTTTTATTTTCTCATTACACATATGTATAATGTAGGTATCAAATCTTGATTTTATATTAAGTGTAAACCAACAAGAGAAGTCACTCAAGAAAATGATGTCCATGATGTGATTAAAGAATATTCTCTTAAGCAACACAGCTATAATGGAGTGTGAAAAGCAGCTTGCAGAGTATTAATAAATGTGACAATCATCCTCAAGACGTGACTATCGTTGGTAGCTTTCAGAGGTGTTTAAATGGTTATCCTTCTCTGCAGACTTGCAAATGGATCATTTCAAAAAGAAAGGTTTTTTTAAATACATTTTGATACTTTTCTTACTTAATGCCTTTTAAAGGACTTAATGGTAAAAGGCAGAGTGTTCTAGGTGACTCTGCCTAAACTGGAGGACTGGACAAGATAATCACTAGAGGTCTGTTCCAACCTCAGCAGTCCTATGAATATAAATTCATGAAAATAAACATGTTTTGGCTTGAAATTGTCTAAGCCATCAAAATCTAAGCATTTCATGGGACAATGTAGAATTTGGTGACAATCAACAAGAGTACAAAAAGAAATGAGGAATTTGCCTTCGGAGCAGATTTCTAATCCCATTACCCACCTGGCTTCTCGTCAGTGTGCCTGATGGGTTGCTGCCAAGACTTATGGGCTTGTGCCTTCTCACTTGTCTAATTTCCCTGCATTTTCCAGCTCCTTCACCCTTGCCCAATGCAAGATTTTCCATTAAGATTGTATAGAGAAAGGGAGACTGTTTTAAAAGTTGTATAGTTCTTTTATTTTCAAAATAATACAAAATTTCAAATACATGGAATTCTTAACATAACTGATTTCCTTTTCTCTGCTGTCATTGTCTATCTCTGCTGTTTTTAATACCCAGTTGTGAGGTCACTTACTGGAGCTAATTAAGCATTTACCTTAGCAAACTTGTGAAAATGATACCCAAGTTTAATAATAGCTGTGAAAAGTGGTAGCTTAAGAGGTTTTCAAGTTACAGGTAACACACAGATGAGGATGCTGTACACTGGTAAACAGTGTAGGCAACATCAGACTTTCCTCTGTAGTGTGTTGATTTTGCATAAATCTACTGGGGAGAAAAAAAAAGACATAGAAGTTCAGTGAATCAGTTTTTTATCTTTCTCAAAAGCTTTAATTGATACATGTTCACTGCACTACTCCATCTCCTCGGAAATAGTTTTAAAGGCTATTGTTAATAATATAAAATAGACTGATAAATATGCTTTTCTGTAACAATCACAGAAACACATATCTTTCCACTGAGGATGGGTTTCTGTTCAAATGAGGAGGAAAAAAAAAAAGGATTATTCTAATTCTCTGTGTGGTCTACTTAACCAAACCATTGTGTCAAATACCCTGTAAAACCTATTCTGTAAAATCTCCATGAGAATCCTCACAGAAATTATTATTCTTTGAATATCTGCAACAAAGCTTTTAATATGTCAGGGGATAGATATTGAGTCCTGAGTTTAATTAATCCCAACCGTCACGCACATTTAACTGTCAGTTTTTCATATATTCGTGTTCTGACTTCAAAAGTGAATACCCTGTGAAGTAGCAGTCACTTTTGTCTTGATCCATTTCAATGTGCTTTGTACAATACGTACTCACTATTGAATTTGTTGACATAGTTCTTTTTGTTTATATTCCAACTAAACCTATAGCTCACTTCACCAACAGAGATTTTTCTCATTTGTCTCCATATATTCTGGGCATGCACCTAGTTGTCCTGCAGATCTGCACTTTATCCTCATCTGATTAAGTACTGGAGATCACACAGTAGTGCTTCTCTAGCTTCAGCATCCATTTGATTACTAGCGTGTGGCAGTATTCACTGTTAGCGTGTTTTGAACTAATGACACAGTTGACATGGCTTTGAAAATCGTTCTTGTGACGAAAACATTTGTTGAATAGAGTAGGAGTCGAGCTAAGAAAAATGACGTTCTAATTTCAGTGTATTTAAATCTGAAATTGTGAATAAAAATTGTTGCTTAAGAGGAGAGTAGGCAGATCTTGAAGTAGTTGGCAGTGATGAAGCTTTATTGGAACTGAGGGGGAATTCTAATACTATTTGAGAAGATATTTGGCTTACCACTTACCAAGGTCTCAACATCAATCTGGAAGTAAATATAAAATTGCTACTAATGAAACTTTCACCCTGGAGCATATTTATGAAGTTGTTAATGGTGATGAGGTGGCGGTCTTAAAGAACTGTACAGATCATTCAGTAGCCTGGTTCCAGGCATATGAAATGCTGTCTTTGCATAGCTCATAGCAAAGATACATCCAGTAAAAAGGAATTAAGGTTGCAGTGCAAAAGGTAGAGAAAGAAGTAAATCAGTAAGAATGGTTTTAGTATAATTGAGAATAAAATCATTGATATGACAGAGGAGGACTAAAGAGTTTCTTAGAAGATTTGGCAAAGGTGTAGGTAGATAATTTTTACCCCTTTGGGTTTGTTAGTGGTAGGACAGATATACTGGAGTACCATACCCAGTTCCAGCGTGCAGGGATATTGGAGGGAAGATGGTGGTGCCCAGGTGCCTCTGCCTAGAGGAAATGTTATGGCTGCCTGCTGCTGTTTCAGGTACCTGGCTCCCCATGGCCCTGAGGAGCCAGAGTTGCCTTCTGCTGGAGGCTAAGGCCAGGGGGTTCCAGTCATACAGAGACACTCTTCATTTTATGACAGCTAAACCCAGCCTTCAAGCCAAGAGTAAAGTGGGCACAAGGAGAAACGAGGTTATTGTCACAGACTTTGCCAGGAGCAATCCTGGAGCAGCTGGCCCTGGCTAGGAGTGGCTGGAAGCTGTCATGGCCAAGGCAACATTATTGGCATTGATTATGGCTTGAGCAGATACACTGTTATGTAGAAGCCTCTACCCGAAAATGAGCCATGAAGAGACATCTGTGCAACCCTGAGGGGTTTCAGCTTGCAGAAACTTTGGCCTTGTAGCCACACAGTGCTATTTGGAAGCAGCAATGAACTTACTGTATGTTTTTAGAAGTTCAAGAGAGTACAGAAAAGAGTTATAAAGAAGCTGGAGTAAATGTATTGTATTGAGACATTTATACTCGTGCTGTCACTTGCAGTGTGAAGTGATGTTGCTGGATGTCTCCAGGAATGGATGCCTTTCTAGAAAATGCGTTATCAAACTAGTTCTTCAGTTACACATGAACATGAGGTCGTATTTGAAGGTCAGGCAAACTTTCCTGTTTCTAAAATATTTGTAAATGAAATTTTGATGGGTAATACAAATAGTAGACTTAGCTTAGATTGTGCCCTTTTGTTTCTATTTAACATAAAAGTTTTGGGAGAAAACACAACAAAGTACTTGCCTTTTTTATGTAGATTAACAGGTAGACACAGGTGTGTTTGAAACATGCACATCACATAAGAAATTGCACCTGTTATGGGGAAGCATCACAGTATATGTTCTTTCCAGTGCATCACTACCATAATATTATTTTTTCTTCAACTGTGCTACATATGTCATTCTTAGGATAAGTAGTCCTGTTGTTTTCAATGTCATTATTCTTTCTTATGTAGAGCACAATTTTTTCTAATAATTTAATACTATACTGATGTTTGATCTCTGAGATATTGTTAGCAATCTTGCTGAAAAAAGTAGCAGTAGTTGAAAAGCTGTCTATTCTCTCAGTCTCAGGAAGAGGAAACAACTCCTTGAAGGGAAACAGTGTCATAATTCATGAGAGCAAATAAGTGTCTACTCATGTGAAGTGTCAGAACTGAGAAATATCTAAGCAATAGGTAAAGAGGGTATTTGTTACAAAGAGACAGCAAGAAGAAAGACATAGTTTATATCAGTATCTTTTTTTGCATTTCTCCACTACTTCTGCATGACTGGATTTCATATTTATGAAGGTATGTCTGCAATGGAAAGTTCTTTGATACAATTTTTTGTGCGACTCTCAGTCAGTATAGCTATGTCAGTAAAACCCTTTAAGAAGCTCTTTTTTTAAAAAAAAAAACCTTTTTTTTTTTTTTTAAAGTCATTCTTATTGAAGATTGAAGTAAGAGAATTATCACAGGGGTTGTACCTGTACCATGCTGCTATTGTAACTAGTGAAATCTTTCCCTGCTGACAAAATTTAATGCCCACCTAGACCTTTTGGTATTATTGCCCTTTTATGTACTCTTCAATACTTTCCTATTACAGTAATACATACTGGCAGAAGATCAGTATCTCCCAAAGGTTATCATGTAATTAGAAAAGACATAAGATGGCAGAAAAGTTGTTCTATTGGGGTGGGGGGGGCGGAACAAAAAATGACAGACTGGCTTGATCAAGGGCATATGGGAATCCTGTCAGAATCTGCAATCTAAAGATGCTTATCCATGAGTATCTATATCTTCTTAAGTACTAATGATGCATTTATTGGAAGCCTAAAATATTCTATTTTGAGAGAACATTTGTTGTAATTGTATCTCTATTGGGGACCCAGTAAGTTCAAATTACGTAAAGATTTTGTATTTCCAATGAAGGAATTGTGTTCTGGTCATGCCAAATTTATTTTTTCAATGTTCAGTAAATAAATGAAGGCTAGCATAAATTCATAAAATCTAGTAAAACTCTGAAAAGTTGACAATCTAATTGAGTTTTGTTTTGACTGAAATTAGTAGAAACAAGAGAGGAGATTGAAGAGCATTAATAAAATGAATGCTGATTTCTTTGGTTGCATTTGCTGCAACTCTGCATACATTTTGGTAAACAGTATGCAAGATGGAACTGGTAAAGATAAAGATAATGAGAAGTTTGGGATAAGAGTCTGTATTAGGAGGATATCTGTCTCTGGCTTTTTTAGCGTAGGATAATGAAAGGAAGAAAGCCTCCTTTCTATAGATATACCAAAAATAAACAGAAGAGAAGGAGAAAAGCTATTTAATTTGAAAGGATAATGTTAGTATGAGTAAAAAATGAGTATGAACCAGTTATGAAATATTCTAATGGAAAATAAGAAAGTAAAGAAAAACAGACGGTCTTGCTTCAGGCTACTTGCCCAGTTAGTCAAGGAAGGAATTTTAACATGCTGTGGGTTTTGGGAGTGTGTTCAGGCAGTATTTAAGCAGTACCTTATTCCATGCTTGAAAATAATTAATTCCCTAACAGCCTAAAATATAAATGCTGATTTTCTATGTTCATATTGACTTTGAATCTTTCTCTAGTATTAGTTATTTTTCTGATATCAACTCAGCACATAATTCAGTACTTAGCATAAACCTTACACTGGAACAAGTTTTTGTGCAGTGTGGATGAAAGTAAAGAAATCAAAATATGCTTCATAAATATAGCTTAAAATAATATCCCTTTTACTTGTTTTTTACTCAGTCAGTGATTCTGCAGGTTTTATTTTCTGAGAATATTTGAAAATGCTGTGTGTTAAACCAGCATAAAAGGTCACCTCATGTATCCTTTCTGAAAATCACATGTAGCTTAGATTACATTTGCAAGGTAATGTGTTAAGAAAGACCTGAAATGATGGATTTGGTAAAGTGGAAGAATAGCCTGCACATATTGTTTTCTCAGAACTCTTGATAAGCAGCACTGCTCCCTACTCAATGGAGAATGAGAGCAGCAAAATAGCAAGAGGAGAGAAGGGAGAGGACATGACGTAAAAACGATGCTTAAAAAGTGCCATGGCACTGATAAGCAAGGACTCCCCTCCTGGCCTCACCTGGGACCCCGACAGCATGAGCCTGCATATGGCCTCAGCTTTAGCTCAGCTTCAGTTCTACAGAAGTCTTCCAAATCCATTGTGAATAGTTTTTTTTCCCCTGCTTAACTGATTGACTTTTAAAATTTTCTGTGCACCATTAGTTTCAAGTATTCTTTTAGTCGAGTGTTAGAAAGAAGTACTTTATACTTCTGAGGTTTTCTTTTGTTAAAGAATGAGATTTCTGAAGAAAAATGGTGCAAACGAAGGCAGTAGAAAGCAAACTGCTTGTCTACTCTTCAGATCCTTTGTGTGTGAGAGAGGAGGTTTGAGCATCGGTTATGTGAAACTGCAATTTCTTCCCAGGCAACTTTTTCTAAAGCCTTGTTTAGGATGGACAGGAAGGGGTCACATCCTCTAATTTAGCTCTACTGAAGTCAATACAAATTTATTTTATACCAGCTGCACATGAGGGACATAGAAGCTTAGTTAATTTTCATCGATTTTTCACTTTTTCTTCCTCATTGAGAAGGGATATTTGTTCCAATTTGAGGCATCTACTACAGTGATGAGTACTGTAAAAAATGATTTATAGGTAATCTATCATTCAGAAAACAGTAAAGACTAGACAGATGACTCGGATTTAGAAGTAACTTACCTATTCTGTCTATAAATGGCAAGAATAAATCTGTCACAGGCTAATTGCTTCCTCCTATGCATGCCAGAATTTTCTAACTTTGTATCGCACAACATATCCCTCTTGCCATAAATAGAAATAATTTGCTTAAGCGCTTTCCTTCTGAATACTTTATTATTCAGCTCACTGTCTGTGTTGGGTTTCATGAGGTCTTAATCAGATATATCAGTCTCTCTCTGGACTGCTTCTTTACTATTCAGTATTTGTGCTTGTGTTATGTAGGATTTTTTTCTATTGCAAGACTCTGAGGACCTTTTCTAGTTACCGTTTGTATTAAAATTAAGTTTTGCCGAATTTTTCTTTTCTGAAAAGGAAATGTAAATGGCTATTTCATCTATACCAGTATCAATCAGTGATGACTATAAGTGGATCTCTACTTGCCACAAGTGAGGATCTGACTTAGAAGTTTAGTGGGTTGTAATAGTATTAATTTTTCAGGGCCAATGTTAAGAACAGCCTAAAAAAAGGGTTTGAGGTGGGAGTAAGAGATATACTAAAAGCACCATTGCTAGTTTTATTTCTGCTATACATGTTAAAGTCATCTAAAAATAGACAGAAATTTCTGAGTTACTGTGTCGGGGACTGTACTGTGTTGGGGACTGTACTGTGTCTCAGTAGAAGGACTCGGTAGAAGGACTTGGTAGAAGAAGAATTTGCAGATGTGTAGCTAAAACTGCTCTAGAAGACCACCATTGTTACCACACATCTTTTTTTCGTCAATGCTTATCAGCTTTGTTATGATGCTTGACATTTGTTAAGCAGACAATCCAGAATTTTTGACCTCCCATAATCACTAAACCTTTTGTCTATTTTCTGAAGAGAGTGGAGATCTGTAGATTTCACTTGGAAATCACTTTTGAAGTATTTGGCACAAAGAATGGCAGAACATTCCTGGCCGTCTTTAATTTTCACTTATTAAATCAGCTAGCATGTACTTCTAGGTAAGGAGTATTCTTTTATTTTTTTCTTTAGAACCCTGGCAATCCTATGATAATATTTCTTGTTGTGTTTTTCCAAAGCTGATCTTGTTTTACCTGTCTGAGAAATCTCACCGGGTGTCATCAGGCTTAATTTGTTAATGAAACTAGCAAAGTGTATTTTTTTGTTTTTGTTTTTGTTTTTGTTTGTTGTAAGTCCGTGTATTTATTTAGACCTAAACACATAGGGAGGAAATTGTCAAAATAGCATGTGAGGATTTGGCCTACTGATTCCCATTAACTTCAATAGGAGTCATGTTGCCAAATCCTCAAATCTCACTTTAAATATATAATGGAGAGAGATTAGACTTAATCTGGGCAAGGAGTCTGAGACCATAAAAATGTCAAGGCTTTGAAAAGTTTAAGTTAATAGACATAAGAAATTAGACAAAGATATGATGTTGGTACACACTATTTCTTTGTGACAAAAATCTTCTTTTAGTGTTATCTCATTTAAAACTTTTTCCTGCCGTAAATCTGGTTACTAAGTAAATTTTATAATCTCCTTTTCACAGCTGTCATGTGCAAATAGATACCCAACTCTGTCCAAGGTTCATCCTGTTGACAAGCTGCAGCTTTACTGCAAATCACAGTAGGTATTACAAGTAAACAGCATGTTCATAGCTGTATCTTACATCTTTAGAAAAAGGATTATTCAAGCCCTTAACTTCAATTATGCTGCTTTTTTGTACCTCATAGCTTTGAGTTTTGGGAGCATCAGCAATCAGACTACAAGACCTGAGGTATTTAATATGAAGAAAAAAAACCTTATTTTTTCCCTACTCACTACGCTATCCTCTCATTCCCCTATATAAATATCAAAGTGAAAATATTATTTAATGAAAAAATATACTAAATTAAAGTAGTTTCTTGACAGATTTTCAGAGAAGGCAAAGTGAAAGGTACTGTGTGTGTGTGCAGTCTAGTTGCAGGCTTGCAGCTAGTGGTGTCCCCCTGGGGTCAGTATTGGGTCCAGTGCTGTTCAGTTTATTCATCTGTGATCTCGAGAAGGATAGAGTGCCACATCAGCAAGTTTGATGATGATACAGAGTAGGATGAAGTGGCTGATAGACCAGACTCATGTGCTGCCATTCAGAAGGACGTGGAGAGATGGGTGGGGAGAAGCCTCATGAGGTTCAAAAAAGGCAAGTGCAGGGTCCTGCACCTTGGGAGGAATTAGCCCGTGCACTAGTACAGGTTAAGTGTTGGCCTCCTCGAATGGAGCTCTGCAGAGAGGAGCTCTGGCAGTCCTGGTGCACAACAAGTTAACCATGAGCCCATAGTGTGCCATTGTGACCAAGAAGGCCAGTGGAATCCTGGCCTACATCAGGAGTAGTGTTGCCAGAAGGTTGAGGGAAGAGATCCTGCCCCTGTACTCAGCTCTGGTGTTGGCCTGTAAATCTAGAGTGCTGTGTCCAGTGCTGGGCTGCCCAGTACAGGAGGGATGTGGAATATGGAGGCTGTCTCACTGGAGAGAGTTCTGCATAGACCTACAAAGTTGTTCATGGGACTGGAGCATCTGTCTTATAAGCAGAGGCTGAGACAACGGGGCCTGTTGAGCCTAAAGAGAAGGCTGAGACATCTCTCTTTGCAGTCTTATCAATGTGTATAAATTCCTTAGTGGAGGTTGTCAAGAGGATGGGCTTAGATTTTTTTCAGTGGTGGCCAGTGGTAGGATAAGAGACAGTGGCCACAAGAGGAAGCACAGGGAATTCTGCCTTAATTTGAGAGAAAACTTCTTCAATCTGTGTGACATTGCACTGGAACAGATTGCCCAAGAGGGACTGTAGAGACTGCTTTTTCTGGTGATACTCAAAACCCACCTGGATGCAATGGACCCTATACAATGTGCTTTAGTGACCCTGGTTGTGCAAAGAGGGTGAACTAGGCTATCTTCAGAGATCCTTTCCAATCTTAATCATTCTGTGATTCTGTGAAGTGCAAAGAATTGAAAAAGTTGAAGTAACTTTTCTGCTAATGACTGATATATCCTAAATAAATCAGGAACATGTTTACTCAAAAGCTGTGTTTTCAAATATAGCTGAGTCAGGGTTTTCAGTCTGAAAGCTGAGTCAGGGTGGCCAATTATAACAGAGGTTAGACAGAAGGTTATAACAGAAGTGTCTTATTTTTACCTTGAACAGAACCTGAATGGCTGTCCTCTGAGAATGCTTCAGCATAAGGAAAAATAGGAATATAGATTAAAAAACACACTAGGGAAAAAGTTGATCCCATAACACCAAAGCTCCAAAAAGTAGAAAACTACTTTCTGGCTTAGAAGATAGTCCTCATGTTTCTATCTGAACAGAACTTAAGGTTATAACCCAGTTCTGAAATTCCACTCTAACTGAGTGGCTTCTCTGCCCCCTTCCCTGGGAAAAGTTACAGAACAGTGTGGCACTCGGCGTCAGCAGGAGCTGCAGGAACAGAGCTTTACTGAACAAGTAGATGTAAAATTCTAGACCTCCCCCGTATATTGTATCACCCTGCATGTGTTTTTCTGGTGTGGTAAACAAACCTATCAGGGTAATTATACAAATACTGCTATACAAATACTGTCATCACAAATGTCCTTGATATATTCCAAGACTTTAAAACACTCAATCTTATGTTTACTTACATGGCACAGACTTGTAGTTGCTTCCTCAAGCAGTGACCTTGGATGCCTCTGTATGAATAAATGGCCACTAGTAATAATAGTCATGTATAGAAATCTTGCTGACAGTTAAATTGCAAGTTAATGCATTATACTTGGTAGAAAAAAAAATTAAAGACAAAGAAAAGATACTGAAGCAATACAGTATTTGATTGCTAATGAATAATGTGCTTAGGCTATGTTTGACTTTCAGATCTATACCCAAGATACCATTTTAAGAATACATTCAGAAGTGCATTTACATTCAAAGTGAAACCCATTTAGATTGCACCGACCAAGCTCTGAATTGTAATATACATCTGTGTGTACTTACTAGACTGCAGTCTCTGGAATTTGCCTCGTCTGCTGCAGTGGTTGAGTTCTGCCTTTGTAAAATACTTCAGCAGTTCTCTCAGAACTTGTAGGTATGGTTAAGACTGTCCTTGCTCTTAATCGCTGGGCAGATAGTCTTTCTAGAAGCTGGAAGAATGGGCTTTACATCAAAAACTGTAGAAATTGCTAATTTGTGGGTAACTTAATCATAGAAAATCTTCTTCTGCCCCAGATTTTTTTTTTTCTCCCAAGCTTAACAACAACTAGACTAGACATTAAGAGAGAGGTTTATCTTATGGTTTCAATAGTTGAGACCCCCGGTAAATAGACTGTGCAATATAGCAAGGTATCTGCCATGAAACCTTTTCTAACCTATTTGTTAGCAGCTACATAGCTAAGAACATCTGGTACTTGGACTTTTTAGGTGTTTTCATATTTTGGGAAAAAATCAAGGTGCAGGAGCAAGCATTGCACTAATGGTGGCTCTTACTCTTGAGCTGAGCTGCTGAGAAGAACAGCAGAAAGGATATGGGAAGGACATAGTTCTCCATGGTCGTGCATAGAGTTCTCCTCACTTTTTTAAAAGGCTTCCAGCCCAGAACACATCAGAGCTATCAAGAGCATATTTTTTAGGTTTTTCTTATAGAATTGTCAGCCAGTTTTAGTGACTTAAAAGCAATATATAGTTCGTAACACTTCAGAGCTTGTAGATGCTTTCCTGAATGCCAGCCATGAAAGACCACTGTTTAGATTGTAGGTCTGATGCACAGCTTTTGTTCCAAAGCTTGAATTTCCATTCAGGTGCTTTCTAAACCCTAGTCCTGTGAAACCCATGAATTTCCTGATTGCTTCCAAGCTATGGTAGTTTCCAAGTATGATTCTTGCAAATCACAGGGTACTCTTCCCTAATGTGTGCATTCATGCCTGCTATCAGTATTGCAATCTATGGGTGAAGTGACAGCCCTCTGTGCAGGCTCTGAGACTCTTATTTAGCAAAAGAGGTAAAAGTTTAATATAGCTTTAATATTAATTTCATCAATCCTCATTTAGTAAATATTCAGGAGACCTTTTCTGATGGTTGAATGGTTGTAGAAAAAACATCTGGTTCAAACAAACTCAGACTTTCTAGTTTTCACTTTCTCATCAGTTTACAATTAATTAGGGACAGGCTTTGACCCTAATAAATCCCTGGTGTCCTTTTTTATTTTTTATTTCATTATCAAAGACCACTTTATTTCTCTAAACTTTGTAAAACTTTTTTTTAATCTATTCACTTATGTGAATGAGCATTGACGTGATTAAAGGTGCCACCAGCTTCAGCTAAATTTCTCTAGAACCAAGAGAATCGTAACTGCTAGATATAATAGACTATAAAATGCATAATAACTTATTTAAATTTAGTATGCATATTTTGCACTTAAAAATTTTTTCTTTCCTAGGGAAAAAAAGATCAGCTCAAGGGTCAAAAAGAAACCTGCCTTCAAGTACTATTTTCCTTTTCACTTTTTCTTCTTTCCATAACAGCTTGCTCTCTGAGTAGGCTGTTATTTTATTTATTTATTTATTTTCTCCTGCATATTACATATATAGCTTAGCTGGCATTGTATTTAGACTTGTTGTAATCTTTCCAATTTTGAAGCCTAATCTCACCAGTATCAATGATTGTGCTCAGTATTTTTGCTAGTACTAAGTTTCCCATTGCATTTTCCCAGTGAAGTTGTTGAGCCTCCTAGGTATTATGGCTCCAACTTCTCTTGGAAATTCCTTATGAATTTGAATCAGCTGCCACAGAATGTAGTAATTCCAGTCCTTGGAGTTCCCGTAGTCATAATGAACATATGGCTGTATAAAACACAGGCAGCATATATGTTAGCACTGATAAAACCCAGGTGGCTTCAGCAAGAAGAAAAGTCAGTTTGTCGTGTAAACTCAAGGAATAAGAATACAGTCTGGGATTAATTAGCAGGCATTCAATGGACTAGAATCTAAGGGCTAAAATCACAGACTTGTACTAACTTCTGTGAATGATCATTCACAGAGAAATTAAGGGAATTCAGATACTCAGCCTAGATTTGTATGTGTTTTGAAGTTTTGCATTTAAAATAATGATTAAAAATTCATGGCCAAGATTAAGGAAATCCTAAATTGTGTGTCACTGTTTTCTGAAAATGAAAGGCATATCCACATGTTGATGTGTAAGTGACAAGTAATGAGGAAATAAGTCATTACAATGATTTCCATGTT
>JAVCKT010096609.1:0-12812 GCA_032273925.1 Rhynchotus rufescens | reverse complement strand
TTTATATTTCATCATACAGACAAAACAAAATAGACTAAGCAAAATGATGTGAGAAGAGGATCAGTGACTGTATAGAGAAATGATAGCAACATGTGTTGTAGGATGTTTACTTGCTGTGATATGTGTGAATCTAGTTTTCCTTGTTCATCTAAAGCTCGTTATTTATATAAATCTCTGTTTTGCTTCATGAATACATAATCTATTCATTTACCCTGGTTGCTAAGAATACTACTTATATTTCTATTTGTTTCACAAGCATTGTGAATGATTTACAAAACACTGAAGATTCTTCTCAACAGAAATTTTTCATAACACATGGATATCCATGCATAAAAATACCCTCCTGGGTTCTAACTTGTTTGGAACAAGGTCCTGAAATGGTTGCAGTAAGTGTCATAGTCTGCAAAGATCCCTCTAAAAATCATTAATATAGGTTGGCAGACTTACAAAGTGCTAGAAAAGATATCTCACAAGCTTTTAATTTGTGTTTGAATAGAAATAGTAAAAGAAGCAATAGCAAATGCAGTTTGACTGCGGTGAACGAGCTTTATTTAATTCTGTAGTTCTTACAAACTGACAATGATGAAGATAGGCAGTACCATGAGAAAGAAACAACGTGTTTTATGAAAGACTATTTGAATAAGACTATAGAAGAAACAGGAAAGCAAATTAAAAATACAGTATTTGAATGCTAAAAGACACCAGTTATAGGGGTCTACTCTGTTCCTAGCTTGTTGCTACTTGATGCCATCACTTAAGGGACAGAAAGACTAAAAGGATAGAGACTGCACAAATGTGAGATCCCATTGATCTAGTTTATAAGGGAGCTCTGTAACATAATCCATGCATCAGTATGAGGGTCCTCCTCAAGCAAATTTAGATCCTCCTCCAGTCTCTATTTTAGGATGAAAGCCAGCTCCCTCCCTCCTTCTCTCCTTCCTTGCTTCCTTGCTTCCTTCCTTGCTTCCTTCCTGCCTTCTTTTAAGAAGAAAATATAAATTTTACATCTATAACATGAAGAGATGTTAGGCTGATAATTCAAACAGCTGTTTAAACTACATATACTTTTAGGCATTTTTGTATTTTAGGTGTACATTACTATCTGTGATGACAGCATTTTGATTATTTGAACCTTCTCCTTGGAGGATAATGGGAAATTACTTGTCTGTTCAATAAAAATACCAGAAGGAAGAGCAATATATGCCCCTTCTCTGAAATCACAGGGTAGCAGAAATGTCACATCAGTTTCAACTAGGCATAAGTAGATAATGAAACATCTGGCTGTGTGTATGGGACTTGAAACATTATACAAATTTTTTTTGAAATATTTTTTCTGGCTTCTCCTAAGACTCACTTTTGGAATTCCTTTTCCTAATTGAGTATACATTATTGAAACTTTTTCATAATGACAACTTTATTATCTCACATTTTACCTGGTTCTGCTGTTACTCAGAAGGAGTGCTAATGCTCTATTTACAGCAGTTCAGTATTGCAATAGTTATTCTGGGAAGACTTTTTCATATAAAAATTTTGAGAATTATAACCTCAGTTTCGGAAAAAAACATGGAGAGAAGAGAAATAGAGAGTATTATTATTCATATGCCTGTACCATTAAGGTTGTTTTTTTTTTTAGTATGTGCTAAGAAGAGAAGAAGACCATAAGAAAGACATAAACTGAAAGTAGAAGCAGAATTTTTGTCTCTGAATGCAAGATTTATGAGAACATTTCTTGGGATAAAAGCAGATCTTCAATCAGTCACAGAGATAACTGAGTCACATTAGGCAGATCGTTTACTATCGTCTCTCTATGGCTTCATGCACATAACTTTACTATCCTTATATGTGGTTGCCCTCAGTTTGAACTGCTTGATTCAGAATATAACTGGACTTGAGACTTAACACTCTTGCAAGGGTTCGGTGCCTTTCATAATATATATGACTGTAAACAATGCCCTTGTGAATCTAAACTAATCTGATTATAATTGATAAATGAAATTTAAGCTTATTAGGAGTCTCAAGCAGGTAGAATTTTCTTTTTATGAAAGATCCTGTCATATATGTATTTTTTAAAAAAAGGCAGTAATTTCTCTTATGATGTATCTAAACTGGCAAAGCAATAGCCTTATATCTCAGGAAAAACAGGAAGGCTTATACTGCATTATTTATATGCTTCACATACGTACATATGCTTTGAGGAGTTTCAAAGATCTCAACAATAACATTTACCGGGACAGTAACTGTATGTTAATGTTTGAAAATGTCAGGCTTAGGTTGTAACCTTCTATATACGACTGCTATTATATTCTTTCTTTTATAGATATGATTATTGGGGAAATAAAAGGTACTTATCATATGAAATATTCTAATTTTTCTTCTTGTTCTTTAATTACTTTTGATTACTAAATATTACCATCTATGGATCAATGGTAGCTTTTCATAAATGATGGCTTTCCATTGAGGCAAACAGATATATTGCTGATAGTGCTTCATCTAAAGAAGTGGAAGTTTCACAAAGTGGACTTCTTAACACAATAATCTAAAACTCAAATATATATTTTAATCTCCTTTAAAGTCTTCTCCACAGATCTTGGTGTGAGTTACCATGCTTGACAATGCTTGGCTAAATGTTCGCAGGTAGCTTATTGCTTCAAAGATAAGCATACCTAGGTTGTTTCATGGCCACTGGCACTAGTTACCTTTCCGGGCAGCAGGAGCAGGCAAGTTCTCAATTACAGGCATTTTGCAAAAGAGTATTTGGAGTCTTAGCTGTCTAAAATCCATCCTGAACATTCCTTTTGGGTTGGCAGTACTGTGTTCCTGAGACCACTTCTCCATGCCAACCATGGCAGGATGAAGAGAGGACAGAAAGAAACTCAGAAAAACAGCAGGAAATTAGATAGTAAACAGAAATTCTCTTCATTTCTAAAGGCAACTGGGGAGGGGGAGGACGGATGTTCTTTCAAACAAAGGGGTGAATTCAAAGAAACAGTGTGGACTTCAAGAGCAGAACTAAGTTGTTTTGTTGTTGTTGTTGTTGTTTTCCTGGTATCTTTTGATTTCAAAGAGTAGGAATGTTTTGCCTCCAGTAGTGCATTTTTTTAATATGGACAGGAAAGTCTTTTTTTGGTTTGTTTGTTTGTTTTCCTAAAAACAGGCACAGACTGAGTTTTATGAACATGACAAGGTTTGATCTCATTATATTAACACTTCAGGACGATCTGAAGGATTTTTGACCTCAAAAATAAGTTTTATTACACGAAAAAAATAGAGCAAGAATGTTTTTCAAACAGAAAACTCAGAATGACTAGGTAAGGCAGATGTTGTTAACACTGAATTTCTCTTTGGCTTTTGTTTTGCAGCTGTGCAGAAATCACTGCAAACACTGTAGGGAGGCTTGTGCAAATCCATGCTAAGTATAGCTCAGAGATTGGCTTCATTTACCACTTCCACTGTCAACTATCATTTAGCACAGACAAAACTTACATTGGCATAACTTTTGCAGTATTTAGTACTCAGAGTTTCCCCATTTGAAATCAAATATTTTTTATAAATATTTCTTCAGTGATTTTTAAAACACTATATGTAGTCATTGTAATTTTAAACAAAGAGTCTGAGACCACTCATCGCCTTGTAAAGCAGAATTAAATATAGATTTTTTGAATCATTATTTTTTAAAAAGCTTATTTTTCTAAGCATTTTTGAGGACTGTATTCACAGTATTTTAATGCACAGTTTGGTGTAATATTTTCTTCATTAGCGCTATATTAATTTCTAACAGGTGGCTGGTTTCTTCAAATAGCTTTATTTTTTTCTCTTGTAAGCCCCTTTGGAAGAGAGGAAATACTCACAGAGCAAATGTATGTTTCATGCAACCTTCAGAAACTGAAGTTAAAGCTGAAGCTTAGAAAATGGTGTATGTAAGTAGGTGGCTGATGTAAAAATATTTTCTTCTGGCTAGTTTCCACTTGGGTGACTGATTGTGGTGGCTCTCAGTTTCATCACCACGAGACAAATTGTACAATATGTTTCAAAAATGTACTCAATCTGATAGACATGAAAAGTGAATTTAGGCAATTTTCTGCGGGCAGAATCTCAGTGCCTGCAGTTGGATGATACTTTTAAAGTTAAATATTAATTTTTAAATAGCTTCAGAATCAGTTACTTCAGTGGTGATTTTTTTTTTCTTTTTTACTAATTTAGTTACTTTTCTTTTTTAGATTGAAAAGACAGGAAGATACAGATTTATTTGCAGAGTTGATAGATAAAATTCTGTGTTTTGCAATTATACAGGAGCAAGCCCATTACTTAGATACTAAGAAAAGCTCTGCAGAGATGGCTCATAATTCAAGCAGAGCATGAGCAGTTAACTTGATTGTGAGATTCAGCAGGTTTTCTTTGCAAGTTGACTTGCCAAAACCCAATTTTTTGAAGGCACCATGCCAGTTCTGGGTAAGTTTGGCTGGAAGAAAATTATTAAATCTTAACTGAAAAAGAAAGAGAGAGCAAGACAGAAAAAAAG
Organism: Rhynchotus rufescens; assembly: GCA_032273925.1. Classification (NCBI taxonomy): domain Eukaryota; kingdom Metazoa; phylum Chordata; class Aves; order Tinamiformes; family Tinamidae; genus Rhynchotus; species Rhynchotus rufescens. The sequence continues at coordinate 8,293 of JAVCKT010096609.1, read as the reverse complement.
AATAGAATGAAAGAGAAAGAGGGAAAGAAAGAGAAAAGCAAGAAGAGATTGAATGTGCACCCATACATCAGTAAACAATATCCAGGAGTTAAGTTTCTTATCAAGAAACTTGAGAACTCCCTTGCAAATTCCTGTTTGAACATCATCTGTTTCTCCTACGACAACCATGTCAATAAGCACCGGTTGGGCAGAGGACCTTTTCTTAATTTTTTAAAAACTTCTAATAGAATTTTAAGTCTCTCTATAAATTACAGAAAAGGAAAAACTTTGGAATCATGGTCAGTTTTGTAGGACATGAAAACTATTAACTTCTCATATCTATTCATAAGACAGAATATAAAGACAGTTCTTGTTCTGCATTTTATAGATTTTTAATTAGTAGAAAGAAAGGATTTAAGGAATGCAACACTGAGAGAGTGATATTTGCCTCAAGAGAGAGACCTGAGTTGCATTGTCTTATGACTAACCTTTAATTATTAATCTATTGGAATTCTTCCTTATCATATTGGCAAATATTACCTTAAAGTAAGTATAAAGATTAATATTAACTTCTGGTATGTCTTTTAATATTGTTTATAGCTATTTTTTTATCAGTCCTTCTATGTTTTTGTACTCTAATGGAGTCTACTCTCAGCAAAATAAGGAGTGTGTGAAAACTGAAAGGTGGAGTGGCTATTTTTGCAGGACCTTGAATAGGCTGGAAAAAGAGACTGATGGTCATGGGTTCCAGCAAAGGCAAATCCTAAGTCCTGCTACATAAGTGGAATAAATATATTTAATAGTATAGGCTGAGGCCGACCAAATAGGAGAAAGCCCTGCTGAAAGGGGTCTAGTGGACAGTAAATTGAGCATGAATCTGCAAGGATCAACACCACAGCCTGACTATATTAGTGAAAAATAGCTATCAGGTCCCAGAGGGTAATCCTTCACATCTGCTTGACACCTGTGTGAATGCACATGAATACAGGGGACTGAGCACAGTGTCACCAGGATGGTCAGAGGGCTGGAGCACTTGATGTATGCAAAGAGACTGAGATACATGGTCTAGCTCAGCCTGGGGAAGAAAGGGCTCAGATGTCTACAGATGTCTACAGCTACTTGATGGTAGGTTTGTAGAGAAGATGGAACCAGAGTCTCCTCAGTGATGCCCTGTGGAAAAAGGAGAGTCAGGAGACACAAGCTTAGATATGTTGATTAGAAATTAGGAAAAGGTCTTTCATCATGAGATTAGTAAAACACTGGAAGAAGTTTCCCAGAGAACTTCAGAAATTTCTATCCATGGAGGTATAAATACTTGACTGGACAAAGTTCTGAATAAACTGCTTCAACCAGACCTGCTTGGAGCAGGAGGTTGGACCAAATTGTCTTTGGAGCTGGCTTCCAGTTTATATGATTTTATGTAATCCTAATATAAAAATTACATGTCTAATTTATTTATTCAGTCACACTTTCTCTGATAAATTCACTACTGAAGAGTTGAATCTCACAAGTTACAGGAAAACTATATTGGTCAGAAATTATATATTATAATAACTTTATATTGTTTATGTATGATTTACTTATGTAGAACTAGTATTAACAACTCAGTGTCTATTCTGTGTCTATTCTTTCAAAAGTAGGATGCCCTTTCAAGACCTGAGTTATAGGACCTCAAAAGTAATATAGATCTTTTCATAAAGAAAAATATATATATATATACATACTTATTTCTAATTTGCTCATTTACTGTCTTCAGATTAACTCTACCAGTTAATGTATCTTTACTTACAATGAAAGAACTTTGTTTGCTTTGAAGAGTGTTAAAACAGATTTAAAACAACAGTGACTCAGAAAACATTATCCGATGAATGGTAATTGAGTTGAGAATGACAGAACTGCAAAACTAAATTTAAATTCATGGTGAACAATTTTTTAAAAATGGCAATGTGCTGATAAATTATGAGTCTTTTCAGAGAAGTTAAGAAATGAGAATGAGTAATTTTGCAGTTTAAGAAAAATCATATCCCAGCAATTTAAATCCTTTTTCCACCCACTTGCTTTAGCTCCCAAGGGGGAAAAAAAAAAAAAAGAGAGAGAGAGAGAGGAAGAGAGGGAGAGATGGGGAGAGAGAGAGAGTGCTAAGACATTCAAATCAGTGTAAAGAAAAGTAATCCAGTGATGTTGCCTAAAAGTCTTTTACAGCTGTGGGCTCTCTCTGCAGTCTATGATACAGGAGGCTTTATTGTTGCTGCAGTACTGAATTGCAAGAGAGACTGCAAAGTAATTTCAGCTCTTGGCCTTCGCTGAAGAGAGATTTTGATTCAGCACTAGTGCTAATGGGTCAATATCCTAGACCCCACTTATGTGGGTTTATGCTTGAATCAGATCAATGAAAACCTCTGTAAAGCAGAAACATGGGAGTTAATAATGGATCCCTTCTGTACTTGCTGTAGTGTTAAATTAATATTGTAGATTTAAAATTCAATCCAAGAGCAGAGAAAATAAACTGAAGCAGCTAAATCTCTTCTGCAATTCAGCTGACAAGGTATGAGTACTTTTGGTATTTTAATCCAATACACATGTGGATGTGTGTGTGTCGGTAAGAAAGGGAACAATGATTTTGACAAGCTGGATGGAGCAAATATTATAGAGTTACGTAAAAATGTCAAGTGTACTTTAAATCTCTGACAGCCCATAATCAGCACTAAAGACTTAAATATGAATTAATGTTGAAAAACAAAACATCCAAATGTTCTAGGTGACTACAAAAGTTGGAGCTTTCCCCTGAGCACTTAGTAATCATTTTGAGAAAATATGAATATTCTTCTTTTCATACCTCATGCACTTATCTGTCAGATATCAGTAAAGAGCAGACTTACTAACACCAACAAAAGTAGTAATAATCAATGTCACTTTTATGAATTACAGAATCTAGAATGACTACACTATTTAGCTGCATGGTTTGAATGAGCTTCAGTAGGTTCCTATCAGCACCTCTGCAAAGTTCTTGGACCATTACAAGTGTCATTCTTATTCCATAGTTTGCAGACTTCTTCTAAAATTATTTTAAGGTTGATGAAAGGAGTGAGAAATATCATTTTATTAGGAGTCTAGACACTGTTTCGCTACATCCATCCCTTGGATTTTAAAACTAACCCTTCTTCTGTTACCGTAGCCACAAAAGTTTCAGTGATGGGAAAATCTTTTTAAAGTAAGATCTTTATCAAGTGTTCAGAATATTTTCACAGCAACTCTGTTTATTTAAATTATTTCTCCATTAATTACTATATCTTATAAGAAGTTAAGATGAATTATGCAGTTGATATTATAACAAGTGTTACAACACTGGTTAATGTGTAGGAAAACACACAATTGTAAGACATTATTAAAGGTTTTTGTGAGAGTGTAAAGCAATGACTTTGAACACCAATGCCACCAATATCTCAGTTTATGAAATATTCTGATTTTTGGAGGTATATTTGCTCTCTACATGAAAGAAATATACAGTGTGAACATTTTTTTAAACAAAAGAAAAATCTAAGTTTTTCTGAGGCAATATATGTAAAATCAAGTAGCATTCTACACAATAATAATCAGAAAACTATATGTTTGAATTTCTTTCTTTTCTAGCACCACTAACAGATAAACCACCAAAGCTTTTACACCCTTTGGAGAGTAAGCTAACAGTTCAGGAGGCCCAGTTAGGTAAGTAGCAAAAACATACTTTCTATTGAGATTATATGAAAGTATTTTGTATGCTAATGTGTGATACTAATATTTTGTGATACTAATATGACAATATTTTCACAGAAAAGATATTAAAACACATTTTTCATGCAAAACTATATAATATGCCATCCAGAAGTGTTGCTCTTCTAATTTGTAGTAATGAATACTAAATGCTAAAGTCTTGAATATTACCGAGTTATTCACATTTGCTGAAGTTTTATAGTTATAAGTATACTTCAACTTATTTTACTGAAAGAAAAAAACTCTACTTAAAATACACTGTTTGTTCAAGATTTAGTGTGATTTTTCAGTTTAAATTTTGCCTAAAAGACTCCTGTGCTTTGTTGTAGAATTTCAAAAATATTCTGAATTTATAAAAGTTGTGCTGGTCTAAAAACTACTGGGAGATCATGAGAAGATGCATCATAATATGTGATTGTTTTGACTGTGCAGTTATCTGAGGAATGTAATCTTTGTGACAATGAATGGAAAGAAATTTGGTCATGAAGAAACCTTTTCATTTTTTTCAGCGTAGTGGATGGTGGATATGTTTTGTCACTTTGGTCTGCTAGTACTGTACAGGGAATTAAGGCTCCAAAGCTAAGTGAATGACTTACTATAGCTTGCAGGATGTAACAATCCATCTTCTTTGTGGCTTGACACAGAGGGCAGCTTGTAAGAAACAATCCAGTGTAGGTTACACTGGAATTACGCTTTGCTGTCCATACAGTTACTGATCAATAGATCTTCTAACATGTTAGCTACCGAAAAAAATGGAAGAAAAAAAAAGGTGGTTCAGTCTAAATCTCAGCCAGACCTTTGCAATCTAGAAAACAAAACAAAACAAAACCCAGGAGATTCTACTGTGCAACACCAGGAAAGGTAGAACTCCTGTGAATAAGGTATGCAGTCATTAGCAAAACTTTATGGCTCTTGCCAAACTATATTAATAATAACCATCATGTAATTTAGCTTTATTTGGATATCATGAAATAGTACACAATTGCAGATATTCAGATAATGCTCTGAGGTTTTGGTACACATTTTCTGAAATGATTACACAGAAAGAAGGAGATGTAAATATATTGCCTTATAGAAATCGTTTGTTTTTCAAGGTGTTATTTTGATATAATAACGCAAAAAAACTTTTCTGTGTAACATTTCTAGATGATTTTTTCTTTTCACTCACATAGAGACCTAAGGAACAAGGAACATAGAGAAATGCTTGTGCTTTTTTTCCTAATTTTGCTTACTGAAATATTATTTTTGGACAATAAATGCAGAGCCTTTTTTGACCATTGTCTTGCCTAAATGTACTGCATTGATGAGACTTTCAAAGAGAGCATAATTCTTAGCAGATATCTAGAGCTTTTTTCTTTCTGTATAATTATTATGATTAATCATATCTTTAAATTCTCATAGTTCTAAGAAATAGAGTGAATAATTTGAGAAGTGCATGGATATGGAAAATGCATTTTTTAAGAAAGCTAAATAGCTACTGTTGTATGTGAAAGTATTCACTTTAAAATGTCAGCTTCAGATACATATTAGAAGGACTGACCATAAAAGAATGTAAAGCTATTATACTTCTATCAGCTTCTATCAGGGATCTACAAAATAACAAAATAGATTAACTTATTGCTTAAAAGTCTGTGGGTAAAAAAAAAAAAAAAAAAAAAAAAAAAAAAAAAAAAAAAAAAGCCTGTGAACCTGTGAGGGACGGAGAAAGTGTAAAAAACATGAAAATAATTTTGGACTTCTCTCTTTAAAGGTTTTCATAGTGCTAGTTACTGCTTGAAAAGCCTATATTTTGCTTTAAATGTGGAATGGTATCATTTGCTTCAATGGGCCAGTTCATATCCTAAAAGAATATAAAATGTGCTGACACTACAATAAATTTCAGGTTCACCTAGCCAAACCTTAGGTAGCTGAATAAGCTAGCAGCCAGCTACCCGCCAGAGGCTTGCACAATCAGATGTTCCAGGATGACCAACACACTCCTGGAAAATATAGATCTTTGACCTCCAGAAGGTGTTTGGGGTGGTGTGTTTGTCTTGAAAAACAATAAGGCTGGAGGAGTGAGTAGTGCACAAAAGGAAGAGTAAAGAGCGCTGATCTTGAAGTTGTCTGGGTTTTAACTCAGCAGGTCAGCAGTCCTTGTGCTACAGAGCTGACACTTCTCACAATCTCACTTGACTGCAGGCCTTCACCTCGAGTTGGATATGAAGGCAGGATATGAGTGTTCTGGCATGCACTGTGGAAATATACATAGCACATACATATCTTGTGCAGCTGGATATGGGGTGCGGGAAAATTAATTGCTATGATTTAATTTAAAATGCTCCTGAGCTGGCAGGCTACTAAAAACACTGGTGGGCAGCATTCTCGGGACTCAGTAGTCTCAGAACTCAGCCCCAGTTTATTTGGAGCTTCTGAAAATAATAAAAGTAAGAATCTTTGAGTTCAGGTCTCAGAAGTGAATTAATTGACATTGTTTATTATATAATGTGTAAATGAAAAATCTTAAATTTCAGATAATACATTTTCTTTTTAATTCTAGGCTCATATATACCTATATGTTTTGTGTGTTTATATGTATAAATTCTATTCTGGTTTTCTGTATTGGCAGATTTTAAGTCTTTTGATTTTCACTTCTCAGGCAACAACAGATTTCCCACTGGCACTATGAAATATATTTACTTAATCATGGAAACAGGAAATATACATTCAGTCTTATTCTAGAAAATATAGTTTTATTATCCAGTTGATTTATCTTTATGTTCTAAAAGAAAACAGGTGAATCTTCACGCAAAAGAATACTGGCTCTGAATAAAACACCACTAAATAATGATTTTAAATATCTCGCAAGTTAGTTAGCTGATGTCTTCACCATTTTTCAATACAACATTTTTCATTTTCTTATTCTGCACAAGACTGTAATTTGAAATATCACAATTCTCCTAGAAAAATAAAGCAATTGCTGCACTATTTTTAGATAGTCCTGATGTCATAAAAGAGAAAAAAGGAATAATTTGAGCACAGTATGAGTGGGCCTAAGAAACAAGTTTGTACAGACACCCAAATGTTTTCTTTGTCATCTGAAGCCAATGAGTTTCATCCAACACTAAAAAGTTAATCCTTTGAATCAAATATCCAGGACAGCATTTTTTTATTTGTCTTCAGGATATTTTTTTCAATAATATACTAATATAATGCTAATTTCAGCTATTCCACCTGATGAGTTGAGGCTTGCTTCCTATTTCTTCCTTTCCCCACACATATCACTAAAACTCCTTCTATGTATTGCTTCTAAATGAAAGATAGAAGGAGTTCCCAGAGTTAAGTGTTCAGAGAGAGGAGAATGCTAGTTCATTCATAATACCACATTTTAATAAAAATCTTCCACATGAATTAACCTTATTAATGATGAAAGCATTCCTTAACTAGCCTAATCAGTAGCTGTATAAATAAATTATGTGATATGAACTACCAATCTGTGTATCTATTCTGTCTGAAAATTAAACTGAAAGAGTATCTAAAATTATTTCTTATCTCTATACTATTCATGTGAATGCCGTATTGACTCCATAACAGGAACAGAATAATTTTCAGAATCTTATATCTATTTTTAAGCTTATTTTTTTTAATTACACCAGTGCTATTTAAATGAAAGTGATATTTTCTAAGGATGAAAATTCCAATCTTTCCACACAGTTTTGGTGCAGCAGCACATGTTGCCAATTAGGATATACACATTAAATGAAGGTCTGGCCTTTGTAAAGTTGAAGGTAAGGTATTGCTTCCAGTCACACTCAGAATGTGAAACCAATGTGTGATTTTCCTTTCAGACCAGACATTCAGACTTTGGTCTGCCAACGGAGCAGTGTGGTACTGGGGTACCCTTACCACCTCAAATTCACCCTTTTTATTAAGAAAGGCTACCATCTCCTTCATCTAATTCCTCTTTAAAGCATGTATGTGTGCAAATGTTGCCCAAATAGAGAGTGGTAAGAGATTAAAAATGGAGTTTATTTATTCCTGTAGCTCTGTTAGTAATGTTGGTTAGAAATATCCAGCAATGATTTATTGGCAGTGGGTTAGACTTCCAATAAATATCACTACCATTTAGTGGAGCTGCCTCCTTCACTATTCATCTAATCCTATCACAGAATAGGAAGGGCAGATTGTCCCCAGGTTCTCCTGTTCTGCTTTCAGTTCTGAATGCCAAACTCTGAACAAACTAGGTCTTGAATAACTGAGATGACTAGATAGAAGACTTATTCTTTTATTCTGTAATGAAATCTACTAGACCAAAAAGCAGGAGAATTTTCCTTTTCTTTCAATTTCTCATTGTCCATGCCAGTGTAATTGGAGCAATCATTAATATCAAGAAATTGAAGAAAGGTCATATTTGACCCTCCAATTCCGTTCTGTTACTTCAGCTTAAATCTTAAGATTAGAGCTCTAAGTATAATATAGTTTTAAAAAAATCTATTGTGTTTTCAGGTAGCTTTTCCTTTATCAGATCAGGAAAGAGTTCTGTAATTAGCTATAGATTTAAAGAAGTCTTTAGCATTAGTGTGTA
>JAVCKT010096608.1:0-12814 GCA_032273925.1 Rhynchotus rufescens | reverse complement strand
CAGTCTGTCCAGGTCCCTCTGGATGGCAGCACAGCCCTCAGGGCTATCAGCTACTCCTCCCAGTTTGGTATCATCAGGAAACTTGCTGAGGGAGCACTCCATCCCTCTCCATACTTTCCACTTTGGGATAAATATGTTATCCTGAAACATTTTTGTGTTTTCTAGCCCGTGTAACAGGTTAAACTCATGATTGAGCTTGAGGGTTTTTCTTTTTCTCCTTTTTGATATGAAAATTTAAAGCACTTTCAGTAAGTTTCATAAGTAGCGTAAGTAGCATTTGCTCACACTTGTGTTTTTCTTTTTTTCCCTAAGCCTCAGCAAACTCTTGGCTGTAAATCAGACAAGGAAAAGTAAAGCTAAAAACATGCTGCCTCTTCTGACTTTGCATGTAAATGGGAGGAAGAGATGGTCTCTTTGTCATTATTACAGCCTACCCTACTGCTTTACCCCTAGAGTTGTCCCCCCACTATATATTTAAAGAGATTTCAAAGTGAAATAGTTGGAAATATCATGACATGCTGTGATACTACTTTTTCCTAATTTGAGGGAAGTTAGTTCATCAGATTTCAGTGAAAACTCTTTGAAAGTAAAGAGCATTTCAAAAGGATATTGAACTCCACAAATATTGCAGTTATTGTGGAGTGATTTATGAGTTATATAAAGATCTAACAAAAACATGTTGTAATATGCATGTATACATTTAAGTAATATGCGTAATATGTGCTTTGCCAGATGAAAATATGTATTTTTTCCTAGTAGTGACTTTGGTGATTACAAAGAAAATACTTAGATAAAAACTTATATTTTTCCATAAAGAAAAAGGAGCAATCCTCTATTTTGAAATGAGTGCAAATTTAAGAAGCAGCTATGCAAAAATCTGGTCCAAGCAATAGCAGAAGAGTGAAACTCAGATCAAGAAGAGTAATACTAGAATAATTCTACTTCTTCTATTCCTCGGGTTCCTTTGTTTCAGAATGATTTTGTAGGGGAAAATCTTTTTCTATAATATTCTTTCTTGTAATTTGATATACAGTTTTCCATGAAATACTGGTTGTCAGTGTTACAGTGTATTTGAATGACACTTGAATCTCAGTTATTCCAAGAGATCAATTGTGTTGTAAGCTAACCTGGATATACTACAATCTTTGTTTACTTTTGAAATATCTCCCTTAGGACTGTAGTGTCTTTTTGAACTATGATGTGCCATGCTGAATTTGCAATAGATTGTTCATTCAGAAGCAACTGAACAGTAAATGGAGTTGAAAGGACATTCTCAGTCCTTTCCCTGACCATTTTTTTGTTCCTTTCTCCACCAATGAAAGCCACATGAACCTTAAAACAAAACGAAAAAATTAAAAAAAAAAAGGACTGTTCTTCCTACTCCCCCCGGAGTTGCTATTGCTGAAAATCATTCCAACATTATCTTTACTTTATTATTACTTACTTTTTGATGTTCTTTTCCTCACTCTCCTATCCTGTGCTATAAACAAATAGCACAGCTTCAACAGATCCTGAAGGAGGTATCTTAGAATATACTTTAATAATCAGAACTCATGTTAAACTCTTCTAGATCTTAAATGAAATGTCCAGCTAGACCATACTGCATTTGCTTAGAAACACATGTAGATGCCATGGAGATTTTATTGGCAGAATGTTTGTAACATCAGGAATTCAAGTGTTTCCAGCTGAGCAAGGATTTGAGGATCTGAATTTTTAAGTGAGAGACTATCTGTCGCTTAATGTGTCTGTATTCTTTCTTATGAATTCTAACTCTTTAGCTTCCAGTAGTGCCTGATATATCTTTACAATCTTTTTAAAGGTGTCTATCTGTATCACCAAGTTCCTAAATATCTTTTTACCATTCAGTTCTTTTTGCACAGCCATGTTCTTGTTTCAGTAGGAGATAAGCAACTAAATACCCTAAGTTTTTTTGAAAATCCAGGTTAGAAAATGCTGCAAACTTCACTGGACTAATTTTAGCTTTGAAGTTAAAATTGTTACCAATGAATTGCAGTCTGAGGTCTTCATGCGTGTCTAGCTACCTCCATTGCCAATTGCATCATCTGCAGAATTTCACTGAAAAAAGATTGTGTTATGGTCAAAAAAAAGTATATGCAGAGTACTTGGTTAATGCATAGTATTTCAGCTGCATATCTTTGTATTATAGAACTTTGTACTATAAAATAAAGTCAAAGAAATGTAAGATAGGTGAGAATCTCTGAGCTAACTGCAAAAAAATAAGAAATAATATATGCCTATATTTGAAACAGAAAGACAGTTTAATAGAGTATCACAAACAAATACTTATGTATTTAAAATGTGTAGAGAGAGCAGAAAAAATAAATGTTACATAAATATCTGCTAGTTTTGAGACTAGAAAGCCATCTGGTACCTTTACACTATGGTGAAGTATTTAGTGCATTTTCTTGTCAAAAACATATTAGTGAGTTCAATTTTAGCTTTAAACACAGTCTATTTGGGAAATACATACATAACATCTTGGGGCAACTGTGTAAGTTTTCATTATATTTATTACTTTTCTTTGTTTGTTAGGACTATTTTGAAAGGTCAAACCTTGTTATAAACCACAATAATGTTTTTCTTAGTGGTTAGACTCAATCTTTTACATGCTGTCCTCCTTATTTGTAATTATTCATTGTCAGACAAGGCAGTTAACTAAAACTGCAGAACAGAGAATTCAGTGAATAAACTGCAATCTTTCAAAAAACTTTTGCTCTAAATGTTCTCAAATTTATTTATAAACTATGGAATTACCATTATCAAAACTGATTTGAGGGCAACCATTACCTTCCTTTATCCTCAAGACAGTTGAAGGCAAACAGTTCATAAAATGAGTGTTTTCACCCCAACTTAAGGTACTTAATCCTATTGAAAGAAACAAAGGAGAAACAGGCTCTTCACATTTTGTCAACATGTCAGAGGAGCTCATTGAAAAGACAGGGTAAACTTGGAAATGGAAGTCATTTTGAAAGATAGTAGTTCAGCCTCTACTCCTTTGGTAGAACAGTTCTCAGGCACACATGAAGAGAAACTTCTTCCTATGAAGATAAATGGTCAAAAATAGGCCTACCTCTTGAAGATGTTTTTGAAATATATTCTTAAGACTTCAGAAAGGTAGAGTGCATGGAAAATTCAAATGATCCCTTATATGTAAAAACATATATTGCGTACACATAGAATCAAAGAACTATACAGGCTGGAGAGGAGCTCTAGAGATATCTAGACCAGACCCTGCTCAAAGGCGGACCATTAGATCAAGCTAATCACAGTCTTGTCCAGTTAAGTTTTGAAAATCTCCAAGGATGGAGATTTCATGCTGTCTCAGGGCAGCCTGTGCTGACCTATGCTCAGGATGTTCTGACCATTCTCATTGTGAAAAAATGCTTCCCCTCTATCAGGTCAGAATTTCCTGTATTCCAGCTTGTGTACATTGCCTCCCATATTTTCATTGTGCATCTCTGAGAGGAGCCTGTTGAGCCTCTCTCTTATTAGGTAGCTGAAGGGAAGAATAAGATTTTCTCTGAGTCTTTATTTAAGGTTGAACAAATGCAGTTCTCAATCTTTCCTTTTGTGTCACATGCACCATGTCTCTGACCAGCTTGATAAACATCTACTGACCTTATTCCATTTTGTTGGTCTGTTGCCTCCCAGGTTGTGTCATGCTAACTATAATACTGCTGTGGTGTCCCACAAGTGTCAGGTAGAAGGCGAAAATGAAACCTGCTGACTGCACCCTTGCTAACACAGCCCAGGATGCGATTGGCCGCCTTTGCTGCAAAAGGACACTCTTGACTTCTGTTTAGCTTGTTGTTCACCAGCACCACTCTTCTATTTATTTTTTTATTATTATTATTTTTCTGAAAAGCTACTTCCTAATCATGTAGAAAGAAATATTTTAAAGAACTACTGAAAATTAACATTATTTATGTCAACTATCACATGGTGTTAGAAAAGAACATTCTTCCCAGATTATGAACAGAATCTTCATTTTGGGAAGGTGAATTAAATTCCTACCTAATGTAGGAAATAATTTCTACCACTTACGTGCAAAAGTTATTTAAGTATGGATTTGATTAGCAATATCCATAATTAAAAAAAATATATTTCTCTAATGCATGCATATATTTATGACAACTGTTGACATGATGAGCAAGATAACAAAATATTATGACATAATTCCCTTTAAGGAGACTGAGTTGAATGGCATATACAGGTCTCCTACATAAATATGTCCATCATACCCATGGCTCTGCAGTGTTACAAGCAGTGGAATATGTGAGCTACTAACGCAAAATGTTAAGACAGAACAAGAAGAAAATAAGTAGTTATTCTAGGTTAGCATGGATTGTTTTCTCTGAAACAACTTCTGTTTATGAAAAATTAATAATCTGAGAGCATAGCAGCCCAGCATGGTGGGAGCTAATTTAACTGATGACTGCAGTTCAGCTCCTGACATGCTGCTTTGCAGGGTATGAGCACTGCAATTAACTCTGATTTTGCAGATGATGTACAGCAAGTGAGCATCAGAGTTTTCTCATGCTTTGCAAGAACAAAAAATGATGGAAGAAAGAATGGACGCTCTTTGCTGATTCTGTTCACAAAGCTGAGCCAGTTCCTGGTGCTTTTGGTCTCATAAGAGAAGCACAAGCTGTTGTTGCATATTATTAGTGGCTGTGATTACTAAATGTGCACAAAAGGGTGGATCACACAAAAACAGCATTTGAAAATATTTCAGCACTCAGAAATTCACAACTAGGAGTAAGTGTAATAGTTCTGGCAATGAAATGAAAGATTGAGTTTTGTCCAATTGAAATTCAGGGTTGAAGGTGGAGAGGTAATTTGATAGTCATAGATGATAACGCTGGAAGTAAACTCAAGAAGTCATTGAGCCTTACTTCAAGGCAAGGTTAAATCTACACATATCTCCTTTTGTCTCTTTTCATCTTAAAAATGCCAGTATTAGATATTCAATAACCTCCAAACTGATTTTTACTTTTAGACTTTTTTTTTTCTTAACTAACATCTAACATGAAATTTCCTTAATATAATTTAGCTCTATTACTTTTTGTCCCCTCTTGAGTGAATGTAGGGAAAGATCCCCAGTCTCTTTTTATGGAAGCTTTTAGCACTTCAGGAGTCAATTAACATGTCTCCTTGTTCTTCAAATAAATCCCATTTTATAACATGCATATTTTATTCTGGAGACGTACAATTTGGTGGCTAAGTGCTTATATTTGCACAGTTGATTTTTCTTAGCTAATAATAATTTTCTGTTCCCCTTATGGAATTACATCCTACATTTTTCAGGGCATTCCTTCAATTAATCAAGAGCCTTTTCTAAAATCACATCCTGTTTGGCAGCACTGAAAGCACTTTGCACATCTTGCTGCTACATTCACGTTGTCTTCAAATTCAAGAAAAATCCTAGGTTATCTAACTCATTAATGAAAATATTGAAAAGTAATGAAACCAGGAAAGACATTTGAATGATCTATCTATCTATCTATCCATCCATATATCTATATGGATCTATATATCTGTATTAGTGGATAGATAGATAAATATTTTCTATTGGGGTTTATCCATTTTAAAACTCTTTTGGTTTACATACATACATACATATCAGCCTGGAATGTTTCCCAGAGTGTCATAGGACTGCTATGGTTGTAAAAAGAAAAATATAAAAATAATCAGTTTTGAAACAATTAAATATTTTCCTGTCATCATTTTTTTTTCAGCTTTTTTATTCAGTGACCTATCCATTCCTCACTGCTGTAGAACTAACTGTAAAGCTGTTGGAAGTATAATTGCTCAATATTTCTCTTAGAGACAGTACAAATTTAGTAGAATTGTCCCAGTTTAACTATGTAACAGTCTCCATAATCTCTTGATAAATAATTTGCAAATATGTTCCTTTGCTTATTTTGAGTTAAAACTTTTTCTGTATTTGCATCATATGATAATGGTGATTTAAAATAGTATGGTATATTGTTCAGTCAAACTGTCGGAAGGCAACCAGTGTGTTACATTCAGATGATTTATTGGATTTGCTCTAATGCCTGTGCAAAAGTTTTTGTAATTTACACATTTAAAATGCAAATGTAACCAGTGGATGTTCTATACACTCATTGGCAATAAGTTTTATTTTCTTAGCCAGCCTCCTCTTTTGATGTCTTCATTTGTTCCCTGTTCCATGCAGATTTCTATTTGCCAGCTCATGTACCTGAAGAAGTAAAATATGCTGTCACTCATGTTGCCCAGATCTAATACTGTACTTACCTTTCAACCTTTCCTTATCATTTTTATAGCAAACAACAATAACAAAACCCTTAATGAATTTGATTTCTCTAGTAAAATGGGGAAATTTTGGTCCTTAAAAAGAAAATAAAAAGCGTTTATGATATAAAGATTCTGCAGAAAATTAAGGGTACTATGATTCCTTCTTTTCACTTGTTACTTGTATAGCCCTACTCATCATTCATTCTTTTTTAGTTCTCTCTGTATAGTAAGCTTTTTGAAGGTAGAGACAATCTTACTACTAAAATTCCTTTCCCCGCTTTCCCTTTCTTGGTTTCTTTATCCTTCAGGTTGCTTACCTCCTGCAGTTCACAATGTGAATTCACTTGATTGAATCTCACCTGGTAAATATGAAAGGGTAAAGGAGTCTAATGGTGTTTCTGAACTAAATGTGAATGCCTGATAATCCCTCTAGGATAATTTGTCTTCTCACTGGACCTTATTCTGCTTTGTGCTCATTCTTCAAAATGTATTAATCCTCTGTATCACCATACACCAAACTGCATCGCTGTTTTAAATATTTTGAAAGGTAAATATAAAGAAAGACACAGATGGTGGATAAAAGTAATGATGTGGAGACAAGTGCTCAGTAGCTATTAAAGGACTATGTCTTTTTAAGATTATAGGTACATAACTAGTAGAATTACTCTTATAAATTATTTCACTAAGAAACTTAGAATTGATAGGAATTTGTGGAACAGTAGAGGAATTGTATCTCCACCTACTTGCAAAATGTATTTATGATTATTAGTACAGTTTTATACTAACATGCTGTGTACAACACTACACGTTCATTTCATAGTTTCTCAACGATGTGTTGTTCATTCAGATGGGATACTCAATGCTTAAATTCTAAAGCGAGAGAATACTGGTCAGTGTTATGTATGCCATAAACTTCCACAATACATTTTTACATTATTTAGTGGTTTACTGGTGGAAGTCAGTGACTGGCAAGTGATAAGCTGTTTGATTTAATTTTATACATGTAACAACATCTGTTCAACTATAAGTCTGCATCATTGTTGAACAAAATTTCTGCCTTTGAATATAGTTTTTCAAAGACAGTGCATTGTTATTACTCTTCATAAAGTCAGTTGACTAGCACACAGTTCTTTAATGGGAGAGAAAGGAAATAGATTACTGAGACTATCTAAAACAGTGGTTATGCATTTTTTTCTCTAGTGTTGGTTATTCATTAATTGGCACCACCTGGAACCAACATAGAATTAGCTTTTTGGTTTGTTTTACTTACTAAAGGTACGGAATAACTAATGTTCATGTGGATAACTTCTCCCTTAGTTTTTTTTATTTTCAAAGTGATTACCAGAGAAGTTCAAAGATCAAGTTACCAGTTGTCGTATAAGTTGGTATCCAATTGCAGCATTTACTTCAAAGTACTTTCCATTTTTGATGGCAGAATACAACTAGCAGAATGGAGTCTATTCTGCAGACCTTTCCTTAACTTTTCTCCTTTCAATTCTTGCCTTATATATGAAATTACTTTTAGAAATATTCTCCTTTAAATTAGCACTTCTAGGCTGAAATAGCCATACCATATGCTGTCACTGAGAAGCAATGTCAAGCATGCATCTGAAGAGTTCTCTTTTGCTTGACTGCAACTTTCAAAGAACACTCTTGAAATGTCACTCCCTGTGAACCCTATGTATTATGCAAGGTACAAATCAAGATCACCTTATTTAATCTGAGCAAATTAATCTGAACAAATTTGAGACAAAAAGAAACAAAATGTTGATATGGACAGTCAGTAGGGGAGCAAAAATGACAGAGAATGCAAATGTAAATTGACAAAGTCATGAGCTACACAAATACGTTACAGTAATTTGACATTCATTTGATGATTTTAGTAGAGTGATATGGCTTCACCATAGTGATGTATTCTTGGCATTAGCTAAGTAAGCAACCTTTGGACTAAGGTTATACAATGCGTGAAATAGGATGATTTAAATTGAAAAGGATTGGGAATTAGGACTAACAAGCTTTATTTGTGTGATTTGATTTCTTCTCTAGTAGGGAGGGGTGACAGTAGCAACAACAACACATACTGACACAGTCTGTGTATCGTTGATGTCAGAGGAGGTAGGAGAGAGGTTCTGGAGGCAAAATTTAGGCTCGTAGTGAGGAATATAAAAGACTGCTTAAGTGCCTGAAAAACCATGTAGGGAAGGAGAAGTTAACTAACTTTATAAGAAGTTACCTATTATGTTTTATTGGAGACTATATGCAAAGGAGGGTTTGTGTTTAAACGGAGTGATGTAGTTGGCAGTAAAATTGTTATTGTGTGATTCTATGATTGTTGGAAGAAAGTTGGCAGAAAAAAAAGGTTGACAGAAAAAGAGTGCACATAGACAGGTGAACACCCAGTTCAAAATACCTTATTCTCTACATAGAAATTTAAACAAGTTATGTGTAGTGGTCCTGAATGAGTGGGTAATAGTTCTCAGAGGATACAAAATGATAGTGCATAGTCATAACCCACCTTTGAGGAATCAGTTTATTATCTTGATACCTAATGACTGAGGCAAAAGTATAAAAGGTAACGCCAGGCAAATAAAAACAAAGGCAACCTACTACATCATTATACTGAGTAACTCCATGTAAACTCTGAATTAGCCTTCCATGTTCAGAAAAGAAGTCTTAGTGCCATTGAAATAATGCTTAGTAGCACTTAATGGTACTTAATATGTCCAGTGCATATTAAACTTTCAGCTCCATCTATCCTGGGATAGTGTTCAGAGGCTGTCAAAAATGTGTAGGATTTTCTGGAATGGTTGAAAGGAAATGGAAAAACATAACACTGCTGTAAGTCATAGGCTATATGTATTTGAGATGCTTTCAAATCCTATATGTTACATTATGTTCCGATCCCCTCAACTCAAAAGTAATATAATAATTTTGAAAATTATTAGAAGGATATGAAGAAAGGATATGAAGAATACTGGAGGTATAGAACAGCTATGAGAGAGAGCAGAAAGAGTGATTAGAGATGCTAGAAATAATACAGTTGGATAAAGATCTGTTGGGACATGTTTAAATAAACAAAATCATGAAAAAGATTATCAGAAATAATTATTTATGATTTATTATAAAACTAGAGGTAGAAGGTATCAAATGAAATAGCAAGAGGTTTTAGAAAGAACAAAAGGGAGTACTTCTTCCAACCATGCTTAATTAAGCTGTGCGATTCTATGCCAGAGGATGCAGTGGATGCCAAAGTATAAATTGGTTTAAAAGCAATTAGGGAAATTCGTGGAAAAAAAAGACCTTCAGGACTTAATAAACACAGATGAGGATAAAACCACTGACTAAGGAAGTACCTAAACAACAGGATTAAATTTAACTGCATCAGGGGCATACGTGAACTTAAAAGGATTTGGCCCTCTTTAAGCACACCTCTGCTAGGAATAAAGTCTGGTTTGTGATCACATGAAAAGAAGTAAGCTAGCTCTTAATGGCACCACTACCATCTGAATGCAATGTATGATGGCCCTGCTCCTCATGGAAGACTTGAATCACGCTGGTATCTGTCAGAGGGACAATACAGCAAGTAATACAGGAGGTCTCTGGAGTTCTAATGCTTCCTGAACACTCAACTGATTTAGCTTTTCTGATCTGTATATTGCAAAGAATATCCAGGTGCATAAATCTCAACATTTTCAGCAATTAGGATATCATTCTTTGTCAACAAGTTGACTCCACCAATTTTGTAATGGTTTTCCTGCTTTTAACATATTAAGAGCTCTTTACTATCAGTTTGTACATATTCGCAAAGTACTATTGAAATTCTTTTTTCATCGACTTAATTTCTTGTTTACTTTTGACCAGCCATGTTTTATAGACCTTCCTGTTCTCTACATTTGGGCAAGTTTTAATACTTTTTTAATGTCAGCTTTTTTCCTAATTATATCCTCCTTAACGTCTCCACATCTTCTAGGTGTATATTATGTCAGATTTGGTACCTGAAGGTAAGTGTTATTCCCCATTCTGCTTTTTAGACCTCTGTTACTGACCTCAAAACACTTGCCAGTTTTACCTCTGTCATGTTTCTGAATATATCACTTGACAAGCAGCTGGCATGTTGTCTAATATGTATTTCATACCTACTGTGACTGTGAAGTTTATTTCTCTCATGGCCTCTTCAGACATGCAGTAAATGTTAGCCACCTGCCCTTGCTAATAGGTCACATCAGTCTGTACCACATTCTATTCCAGGCCTCTCAGCTTTCCCTAGTTTTCCAATTTAAATATTTATCTCCAAGCTTTATCATTTTCATTGCAAGCAGACCAGCTTCAGAAGGATTAAAATATAGTCAATCACTCCCATATGATTTCTTGTCATACCTTGGGTAAAGTGTATGTGCAAGAATATTGAAACAGGTTCTGCCTGTAAGGATCAAATTAATTTGTAGCTATACCTTGGAAAGCAAACATGCACATGTAATGTATGCCTTGACCATGCCACAGAGGATTTTTTTATTCTGCCACTCCTTATTTTCCCTACATACTCATACCATTGCATGGTGCTGCTATTTAGAAAATTCCCTTCAAATAGTATTCCAGTGCAGATTTCTGTTTCCCAGAAGAGGTTAGAAAGTAGTTTTTACTTGATTACATTCTACTGCAAGTGTATTCCTAAGACAATCTAAATCAAAGGTCTTATTATGAATCAAATTCAGTAGGGAGGAAAGTACATAAAGAGAAAAACATAATTAAAAAATACAACCAACTCAGATACTTGTGGTTTAAAAAGTCAAAAAAGAAATTAACTTTTGGGTGTAGTTTTACTTTGGCTTTATTCTGTGTTTTGTCTCTCCGGAAATATTTCTTTTTTTTTTTCTGTACCCTCTGAAATACCATAGATTATTTGATTTTGTATCTGCTGATCCTTACGCCCCTTGAAGTCAGGGTGAGTTAGTTATTATTTCTTATCCTGCATTTTTTCTTTAATTTGACTTGTGCCATTTGCAAATATGACATGGATGGACTTTTTTTTTTTTTTTTTAGTACAGATCTCTATTTACACTTTTGCAAGATGCAATAATTATTCTGTTAATAATGGTTTTCTTCTATGAAATAATCCTCCTCCAAGGTCAGATTTGTGTTTATTTATTATTTTTATCCTGAAAGGACTTCTGATACTCACTAGAATTATTGCCCTCTACCCCAATACCTTTTTAATTGTTAATTAAGCTCTGTATGATACAGTCAAAAGAGTAATCTCAGAAAGATCTTTTTTTTTTTTCTTTGTTCTTTAACAGATTTAAAGATCCTATCTCTATGTTGTGTTTTCTGCTTTACCTCTGATCAACATTATTCTATTTTCCCTTCCCCTCTTGGTCACCTCTACCTGATGGGCTATGGATAATTTCTGCTCTTGTAACAAATTCTCTTCTAGACCTCCTGGGAAGAACTTTGCTGGGCCTGGCAGTGAAATCTGGAGAGGGGCCCAGTCTCATTTGCTTGATTTGAAGTGTAAATCTCTGTGAGTGAAAGGACATGTTTTACCCAGAAATAGGTGGAGGATTAATTTTCGGAGTCTTTCACTGGAACATGCTGTTCAGAAACGTAGGCTTGACAAACAAACGAGAAGTAAATCTCAGGGAGGAGCTGAACTGATGTTTGGAGAGTCAAACATAATGCAGTCATGCATCGTCTGTGGTTGCCAAGGAAACCCAGCTTTGGGAGGCTGTCAATGGGATTCTTCCAAATCGTCAAAGGAGGCACCACTGGTGTCTGTCAGTAAAGCCACCTACCACTGTAAACATCAATTTCTTGCTGCTGTCCTCAAGAGTAGCTAGTATATTATTTTTCTTTGGGAAGGAGAATTTAATCAGAAAATCACCACCTCTGCAAGGTGGCCTCAATGCCATCTGTCCCACCCGGTAGCACCTGCAGTCCCATGAGAGCAACTGCTGATGAACAGATATATTATTTGTTCTGAAAAGCTTTCAATTCTGAGAGTATTCAGGTTGTATGCTTGTCAGCATAAAATATTGTGGAAATATGGTGGTATAAAACTCCACGGATAGGGCCTTCAAGTGGTAATTGCTAATTTCCTCTGATCTCACTAGTCTTTTCCTTATAACTCTATATGCAAGCCTCAGTGTTTAAAATTCTATTTACTTAATATTTAAAAAGAGAATTATTTGGAAATCTTGATTTTGTTTTGTTTTGTTTAACTATGCTTAGGTTACTATTAGCCATGTTTAAACAAAGGTTTTTTTTGCCAACTTGCTACCATTTATTGACCTAATCCACTGTTCATTTCTGTCACTCATTCTGCTTTCCACAACCCTGTTTCACTAACGTACTTATCAAGCATTTGAACTTTGCATAACAGCAGTCTCTTAGCATCAGCTTTCTTTTCCATAATTCCCCCTTTCTGTCTTTTTCTCAGCTCACCCTTTTCCTTTTCCTTTTCCTTTTCCTTTTCCTTTTCCTTTTCCTTTTCCTTTTCCTTTTCCTTTTCCTTTTCCTT
>JAVCKT010096607.1:0-12822 GCA_032273925.1 Rhynchotus rufescens | reverse complement strand
ACGATCCCTCCATATTGCATGAAGTCTGTGCATCGCATAGTAAAGGCCTCAGTCCAGCCTTAGAACACTGTGCTAGCACTAACTAAATGGTTTTCAACACCCTTCAGCTATGGTGCTCTGGGGCAGAAACGGGCAGTGCACTAAAACCTGCAGAACAGCCCATTAGCAGAGCAAGGATTAGAATTAAGGGCAACCCAAGTCTGGGTCCTGTGCTCACTCTGCTGGACAATCTCTTAAGGAAAAAAAACATTGTGCTAAAGCAAAGATTGTGCTAGCAGATTCAAATTGACACTGTTTACCCATATTGCTGGAGGGGAAGCAAACATCACTATAGCTTTCTGAAAACAAAATTAATTTCAGTGGGTAAATATTGACTCAAAGACCAGTCAGATTTAGTCAGTCAGTTAGAACAGCAAACAGCTACAACTTTCTGCTCAGAATGGTGTTTGCAGGAATACCAGGGAAGTGGCAAAAGAGATGGATACAGCCAGGCTCTTGGCTTTGGAAATCATGCTTTCTGTCCTCCAGACCCTGCTCACTCCTTAGCTGCAGAGCTCTGCTGTCCTCACAGCCTCAGCCTTGGCTGCAACACCTCATATGACATGACTGATGTGTTCAGTCCTCAGGAAAAACTCCATATTAAATGCTCCAAGACGCTCACTTTTGCAGCAGACACCTGAAATCACTGACACTCTTAGGAAAGATGCTGCACGGCTAGAAAACTGAGACTGGCAAAAAATTGTTTTTAAATCTGCAATTATATTCTAAGCGTGTGCACTTATTCAAAACTCAGTAAAGATTTCCTATAATTCAAACATCTCAGTTGCACACCCAAAACATAGAAAGTCATGTTTTCTAGGCAGGTTTTACACTTGCCTTTTTAAACTTCTCTCCCTGAAAGCGTTCACATGATGCCTTTTACT
The DNA here is from genome assembly GCA_032273925.1 of Rhynchotus rufescens. Classification (NCBI taxonomy): domain Eukaryota; kingdom Metazoa; phylum Chordata; class Aves; order Tinamiformes; family Tinamidae; genus Rhynchotus; species Rhynchotus rufescens. Next base: position 11,899 of record JAVCKT010096607.1, on the reverse strand, counting down.
TGCTCAGAGTGGTTGCTCTTCTGATGGGTCGCATAGATGCATCCAAGAGAGTCCAGTTTGACCTGCATATCACAGGCTGGACTGAATTTATCAGAAAAGAACAAAAGCTTTTTCTTCTTTTTGCATTACAAAAATTTCTGAGTTGGAAACTGGAGTGATATTTGTCCTGTTACAGAACTGTGCACTCCTGCAGAATCTGTAACAACTGAGTGCTGAGTGCACCCCCAACCACACATCCGCCAAATTTGAGCGCTCCAACTTTTTGCTTTTGCTCCAATTTTTTGTTTCAACATTTTCTGGAACATAGAAACAGACATTTACTATGAATAGTAAATGCCAGCACATCACATCTTTAGAAATAACAGCCCTTGTCTTCACAGATGTCATTGGAAACCAAGGCTTGCTTCGAGTGAAAGTCCAAGGTATGAGGAATATAAAATGATATTCAACAGAACAACTTCTGTGATTTTCTCTGATAAAATGAAGATCACTTTACTGTACTAGAAGCTATTAAGGGGCTTACGGCTTACTAAACTGAGGAAGAAATCGGAACCCAAAATCATACCATCATTGCAGTAGATGGAGAAAAGCAAATCAGAAAATACCAAAATGTTTATGAGTGTTACCTTCATATTAAAGTTAAAGAAATTAATCCTCAAAGCTCACTTGCTTTCTTTTTAAGTACACATAATTTTATTTCTTTATGTAGCATACAAGTTAAAACAGCCTCTTTGCAGTTTATAAGAAAAAAAAGTCTACAAATTTATGTGAGTATATGAACTAGGAGATGGGAGTACTTTCTCTCTTTCCTTCAATTAAGAGTTTCTACTTCGATGAATTAATATTTCACACTGAAGTATAAACATATTTTAGCTATATTTCTGTACCTGCCTTGCCTGCCTTGTCTAAACTTCTATTAACCCATCTTAAAGTTTCCACTTACCTTACGATTTTCCCCTGCTTTCTAACACAATCTCTTTTTATCTTATTTTTGTCTTTTTGTTTGACTGCCTAAACTGTTCATCTTAGCTAACACCTACCTTTGATGTTACTGGTGCTACAAAATGTGTGTACATGCTTATTAATGCACATAAAACTGTTATGTATGATATTTTATATCTATAAATAAAACCTAAAATTATATTTTTAAGTGTAAGCTTTTATTTTACATGATACTCTGCAGGAATAATAAAACAAACAAACAATTATATCCAAATTGAAACCGCAGACCTTACAGTACAGTAGCTTTTATTGAAAATAATATAATGAGAGCTAATCCACCAGTCTTTTACCTCCAGAAAACTGCTAGGCTCCAAGTGAAAGAAGATTGATTTTCTCCTTGAATCTGCAGTGATCATTTCTCTTCATTAGACATTCAGATTCAGACCGTGATGAGGGCATAAAACCAAGATAGATTAGGCAGAAGGAAGAATTACTGTGTTTTTTCTATACAATAGCTGCTCAAAACCTGATCCTGAAGTGGTGAGGAGTGTAACTTCAGGGACAGATAGAGGTGTTTTAGTTAAGGTATTTAGGAGGTTTAACAGTCCACCTTCTATTTGTCTATAGTAAGTGATTTAAACATTTTATTTGAAGAAATGCGGGTATTTACCAGGTTTTCTCAAAGACAGAGGAAGAACCAAAGAAATCTGTATTTGCTTAGATGATGAGAAATAATTGCATTGAGTATGAGCTATCAGCTTAAGCCCATAATTGCAAAGAAAGCAGGAAAGCACCGCTAATGAGATGAGATGAGATGAGATGAGATGAGATGAGATGAGATGAGATGAGATGAGATGAGATGACTGAATGGTCATAGCTGACTTCTGCTCTCATCCCAGCCACAGGGACCGGACTTGCAACCAGACAAGCAGTGGCAAAGTAATTAAGAGCTGGTGATAGTGGCTGCACGGCCCCCTCTCCAAACCAGCAGCGTTCTCCATAGCATCCAGCAAACCACTAACAAGAATCAGGAATGAAACAGCTGGGAGCTGCAGAATCCCGTTGCTATGGAAACCGCTGCAGGTGTGTGGTCCACGGAATAATAAAATCCAGATTTTTAGAGTTTATAAAAAATACAGGAGAAAGGAAAAGAAGACGCAGTGAAATAAATATCACAAAGCAAGGGCGTTGCAAACACTTCGGAAAGGAGTGCAGAGAAACATCGTTACTTGTGATCTGTCAGAAGGATTTCAGGGGGCAAAGGGATTTAGGTGAAAGATATCTCAGAGTATAAGTATGCCATAAGAAAAGGAAGAAGAAAACAGAACAGAACTAAACAAAAGAAAAATAGAAACACCAGAGGGCACTGAAACAGAAATAAAATCTATTACAGGTCGCTAAGTTCAGAGGAAACAACAGAAGAAAAAGAACAGTTCAGAAATTGATGTGGGAATCAGGACCTCTTCTATTTCCTAACATAGTTTTAGTTCTCTTGGACCAAAAACCGCTTGAATGTGAAGTCTCCCACATGGAACCACCTTTCCCGGAATAAGAGCTCATCCATCTCCACACAGCACTCTGTAAGCCTGATGGATCCAAATTTTCTGTGCAGTCTAATGTGGTGAACACATAGCTCTAAGGTTCACTCAGCCACCCAAGATATTAATTGCATTCTCTCTCTCCAGCCCCTCAATAGCACTCACTAGCAGTGCTATTATTAACAGTACATTTATATGTGTAATTTCCTATTTGTAAATATCATGAATAAGTGACAGAGGGACATTCAGAGATGTTCAGCAGCTTTGCAGAAAAAAAAAAATCCAGGCTCACAATACCCAGTACTAAATAGGAGGAGGGAAGTCTTGGAAGGTCACAAACCTGATAAAGGAGGAGGCAATGCCATAAATATCAATGCTTCAGCAGACAGCAGCCTTGAAATACATCTACAGTTGCAGAGAGGGAGTCTGGAAAATTAAGCGGTACAATATAGAAAATCCAAATATCAAGAACACAGATGGCAAGGTTGGTGATACTAGAGACAATCATATGGTGACTTTTTGAATTGATGAGAAAAAGAAGTGGTTTTATTAAACACCTTGAGCGGAAACCCAGGGAGGAGACAATGGTTACGATACATTGATTTGGAAGGTGGTAAAAATAAGAGAGAGCTTCTGAAGTCAACATACAAATTATGACATAGGAGATTAAAGAGTAGGAACTCCGTGACATTATTCTGGCTTCCCATTACTGACGAGAAGGCAAAATATTAAGGCAAAGTTGAAAAATTAAGTGAAGTAAGTACCTTCTGTATCTCTGCAGGTACCTCTGTACCTTCAGATGAAAAATGGAATAGAGTGTGGCTAAACTCAAACAGGAAGAAAGCAATCAGCAAAATTTAAACAAATTTGAATCCTTTAAAAATCGTAAGAAAATTTGAGAAAATTGGGTTAAGTATATGTATACATCTACACAAAATTTAGAAAACTAAAAAAGCTACATGTTTAAAATAGAATATTTGATGTTCCTGTTCTTCTCCCTTATCCATGATAGTGTTTGGTGAGTGGTTGGTTTCAAAATAGACACCACAAAAATAAGGAAATTTGCTCAAATCAGTGTCTGTTTTGAAATCAACCAATCACCAAACACTATCATAATGGGTTTTGTGGATTTTTTGTTTGTTCATTTGTTTTTCATTTTTCATTTATCATTATGAAGGCCAGAATGATGTCATGGAGTTCCTACTCTTTAGTCTCCTATGTCACAATTTGTATGTTGACTCTAGAGGGTCGCTTTTATTTCTAGCAGCCTTCCTACCTGTGTTTTTTATTTTTTTTCAGCCTTCAATATGCTGCTCAGCAATCCCTGTGATACCTGTAAACTTAATACTTAAATAAAGCAATGTGTCCCTTCATAGCAATGGACTTTGAATTAGGTATTACTAGTAAAAGGAACATTCAATGAAGGAGCAAATGTTTGCCTCAACAGAGCTAATAATGACAAGCATCACCTAAAAAAATAAGAAATAACCCATATGCAGAGCTGTGGACTACTATGTGTAAGAGAGGCACAAAAACAACAGCAACAACAAACAAACATGTTAAGGAGAGTGGAAATGAAAGAGATGAGTAGACAGGAAAGAATGAAAAGCTCCAGGAAATAACCCCAAGAAAGTCTGATGGTTATGGATTGGCCAGGAAAAAAAAAATCAGGTACAAAAATCGGAATGAGGCATAAAATTAATCATAACCAAGAGATATAAGAGAATAAAAGGCTATATTAATTGAAAACAAAGGAAAGTAAATAAATGATGATTACAAAAATTGAAATATTTATTGTCCTTTTTCTCCAGGTTTCCTAGTAAAGATTAAATATGATTAGTTACTTAGTAGTACTAGCATACATAACTGGCAACAGTGAAACAGGCTATCAAAAAGAAGTTAGATATGTTCATGAAAATTTACACTAGATATTTATGAAACAAGCCAGAGCCACTTCCAATTCATTAGTGGTTTTCTTCAAAAGCTCCGGGAAGATGAGAGATGTTCTGGAGGAAAAAGTTATCATAACACTTAGGTTTAAAAGATAAGAAGGAAAGTCCTGCAATTGCAAAGGAATAGCTCTGACTGTGATACCTGACAGAAAATGGAAAAAAAAATGCTATTATTTTCTGAGATATATGATGTCAAACGAAGAAAATTTATTTCCCTGACAGGGCTTTTAGACTAGTGCAAAGTAATTTAACATATACATCTTGACTTTAGTAGTGCTTCTAACACTTGATATTTACATAAGAAAGCTAGGGAACTATGGTCTAGATGCTGCACAACTGCCTGAAAATAATATGAAAACAACATGCTCATTGAATCATTATTGAATCATTAATCATTATTTCCAGGCTTCTAACCTGGAAAAAATGGGTGTTGAGATTGAAGAACTGTCATAGATCTTCAGTTACGTTCTGTATTTCAGGAGTGATCTGGCTGATAGAATAGAAATAGTTAATGGATGCTAGAAATGTTTTACAGATTTTGAAGGATACAGCTAAAGCTGGTATAGCTTCTAATTTGTCCAATTACTTGGCAGACTAACTATCTAATAATGTAGAGTCCAGTTTACTGCGTCCATTGCCACAAGGTTGAATTTCCCAATTTTCAAGATATTTGATCTGTGTGGGCTAATGATTGCAATGAGCAAGGATTGGTCTCTCCAGGGAATCTCTTCATTCTATATATTTGCAAACGCTTACTGATAAGAGACTTTGACAGATATTTTTAAAATAATAATCTTTAGGATGTGGATTTGACTTTCTTTGATTACTGCAGAAATACAGAAATATGTTATTATTGTTATTTCTATTGTATATGTCTAATTTTGAGTTTCTGCCACGGTAACTTTGCAAATGGCACGGCAGTAGAGCAGTAGTAGGTGTAATACACAATACATCATATGGACTTAGGCCATCCAGGCCAGGAAAAGATCACTGCTAAATCAAAGCACCAAGCTAATTCATGTGTGTAGCATCAACAAATTATTGGCAGATAGATTATTTCACAGTATTCTCCCAGGTCCAGCAAACATGCTTTAGAATACACTTCATGGCAGTGGGGTTCAAAGCCATCTCTTTCCATCTTTTTATTCCAAACATCTCTACAAGAGACTATTGTTGCTCTTCACAAGGATAACTGTGGATTTACATATTCCAGCTTCTCCTGCACTTCTATCATCATCAGCCCTTTTGCTTGCAAAGAGGAGCCAAAGGTCTCGTTCTTTATTCTGGCATAGCTCTGGACAGAGTGGCCACAATTTTTCTAACAGCTGCTGAAAAAGAGAGTAGCTGGTTGGCCAAGTATCAAGTCACTCCTGAGGGGATGTTTCAGAAAATGACTACTAAAAATAAATTAATAGACTTACCATTGCGTATTTTATACAAAGGCTCAAGATTACTTCCAATTGCTTAATTTCTGGTAACAACACAAGATATGACTACATAGCCCTGAGGGGTAGAAAAAAGTGTTACAGTTCTCCAGGCTAGTAAGGATAAATCTCAACAGGCTGCAAGAGCACAAGCCACCATAAACTGAAAACTTCTTCATCTGCCCCACAGTTCACTTTTTATAGCTCACGACACGAACCATTAGCTGTTCTTTACGGCTGCTTGCCCCAGCCATTCTGCTTTGCAAAACAAGCAAAGGATGTTTCATCCTGTAATGTCAATGTCTCAAATTTACAAATGCATTAAGCAACACAAACTGGCCTGTAGATCTTAAGAGCAGAAAGAGCAGAAAGGAGCTCTGTGAATGCACAGTCAACATTCTTTGTGTCAAAACCCCACAAAATATTCTTTTCCACAGCAGAGCTGAATGTTAGTCTCTAGGCTCTCAGGAAAAGCTCTCAGGTCTAGGGTTAAGCCAATCTCATCTGTGCAGCAAGGCTTTGATGTTGGCTGTCAACCACTGCCTTCCATTCACTGTTGTGCAACTCTTCTTCAGTAATCTACAGTGGCAGCTCTGTAAACACTGGAGGCTCTAACTACTCAAACTTATCTTAAAGGTTACACCTTTAATTACATCTCTCTGTTCCTCATTATTCACATACTGTTTTATTGATAAGTACTCATCTGGCTTAGTGTTTACAGATTTGAAATTGGGAAGAGATTGCACTGAGGTGAATTTAGGATACAAAACCTAGTTCACTGCCTTCTATTCACCTGCAGATCTAATCTGCAATTACTGAAGTGTAATTAAAACCAGAAGTTGAAATTTAGCTGTTGCAGTAACTAAAATGGCGATGAAAGGAATTCATCCCATTGAGAGCTGACCCTGCTTCCCCTTTAGTTTCTCTGTTAATAAACCATGACCCTTCTCCAAAAGGTGCTAGATACACTGATAACTGTGAGAATTGTGTGAGCTAGAAAACACATTTTAAAAGGTGCTGCCTACATTTCAGGTATGAAGTTGAATGGGTTGAGCTGCTGCTCTTCTGTGGATATGTCTTCCAGTCTTCAGGAGTCTCAATCTACAATAAACCTTTGGGATAAGCAGGACCTATGCTGTCTTTCCTTGTTCTCATAACTTTTCAGCTTAGACTACGGAAACATAACTTCCTTGAAGTAAATAGTCACTCAACACATTCAAAGGAGGATCTTGCAGTATAGAAAGTTTATCAAAAGTATCAATGGTTTTAGAGGTCTCATGGGGAAAACTGAAAAGTTTGTTACTGACATTTAATGGAATTAGATATAAACTCATTGTGGTAGAAAGCTAGCTTAGTTAGTAAAGTGCTAAGCACAAAAGTTTTTTCTCTTTCCATCTTCTTTATTCACTACTGCCAGATTTATATGTGAATATGATTATGGAATGATAAGAAGAAAAGGAAGTAATCCTTCTTACTTCAGAAAGTACTAATGGCTTCAATAAGACATCTACAAACAGGTGTCACGAGTTAAAAACAACCCTTTCCCTCTGCCTCCCTCTTCTTTAAACCAGCCAGGGAGCAATAGAAAGTGTAATAAAATACCAAAGGTAAAAATAAGTACCAGATAAAACGTCGCTTGACATTTACTGAAATCTCAAAAAAACTGAAGGAGCTTATTTTCCACATCCCCTTCACAAAGTCATTGAAGAAGGAACTTCTGAAAAAAAATGCTGTTCATTTCTAAGATGATGTACATTTAAAGCAGTCAGAGATATTTCTTTATTTTCTTTAAAAAAGGGAAGAGTCAGATTGTCCATAAGTTCAGCACTCACATTTAACAAGGTGCAGTCTATCTTCCTTCATCTCATACCCTCATAGTGGTATTTTTCCCTGATAATTGGCACATAAAGCCAAACTTTTGTATGAGCTTCAAACCATTAAATAAAAAAAAAATAAATCAATTTTGGGAAGTTGTGGAGAGAAACTTTAAAGTTGGAGAGGCTCCAACTTTATATGATACTTGATGGTTAGGCCAAGCAGATGCTGAGCAGACTCTATGAAGAATTCTTTTTCTAAGCAGTTTTCCTTTAGTGAATAACTACAAATATTTTGTGCCAGAGATCATGTATGTAACTATCAGGCATGAGACAGGTCACAGTTAAGTGATGGTAGTTGCTTCAGTTGGAGAAGATCTGTTGAGCCAATGAAGAGATATAGATTGTGCCTGAATTTGAAACCAAAAACAACCTGGGACTTAAATTTTGAAATCTCTTGAATCTTTTCAAAGTCGACACTATTCAGTATGGGAAGATGCAACTCAAATTGCTTTCAATTTTTCATGCAGTTACATACAGTGATCCTTAACAGTGTAAGAAGTGTCAAAGACTCCAAAGTTACATTTTAAAGAGGGACACAGTTCATCTTTTTTAAGGAAAAGTTGTAATGCTTATACCTCCAAATTTTAACCTTGCCCTATTTTTTGTTTGTTTGTTTGTTTGTTTTCTTTCTGTCTGCTTTACTATAAGCGATATTTAAAGCAACGTTATGGCAAACATCCATTAAATGCTTAAGTGTATGGAACAAAGTCACAGAAGATGCACTTGCAGGACTGGATCTTAAATTGCACTGCTGCTCCCTTTCTGAAATTAGGCAGAATACTGACTATCTATCACCTACACACTATTGAAAATTGCACATTCTTTTGTCTGTTTTTCCCTCTACTGCCAGAACCAGCGCAGATGGTACTACCAGATTAATTAAACTCACCCCCCGGTTCCATACACAGTTTGTGTTCTGTATTGTTCTCCCATTTCCACTAAACTCCTTCTGCTTGTTTGTTTTCAAGCATTTCTTTTTATTTTTAAACAGCACACATCTGCTTTGTTCATTACAATAAATATTTTACAGGCACATTATGTAGATAAGATTCTCGTGGAAAAAGGCTGCCATGCAGTTTTCTGTGTCTTTTTCAAAGGACACTGTGCTATAAATCAGGGCTCTGTGTGAAACTCATTTACTGTTTTGCCTTGTAAGCAAGGGGAGCCTGTGAGATTGGACTGAGGACCTTCATTGACAGGGTGTCAGCAAAGCTCGGCAGGAGATATTGATCCCAAAGGAATACAAGCTAAATAAGACAACTCAATTTTAATGGTAATTACATATTGATGTTAGGGACCTTAATATACTGACTTCTACCATTAAATCTTACTTCTTCAGAAATTACTACTAATTGTTTTCCTCCTTTCTTTAGAAATAGTGCACCAGGCCTAGCTTACTACTGTCTTTGTGCTTTGTGAAGAGAGGATGGCCTGCACCAGTTGTTATCAGGAATAATTTTAGTATTTCATATTTAAGAAGAATGAATCTCAATTGAATATCCCGTTCTTTCTGAAGAATAAATATCAGCTGAATATCTGGCTTTACTGGAGCCAGCCCTGTTGACCAATTAATAGATTGAGCATATTGGATCAATTCCTAATTCTCCTTCAATTAACACTGCAAATAAATTGATTTACATTAAAAGAAAAAAAGTCCTAGCCTTCATGTATCAGATATTGATAAGTGACACAAGAAGCAAGGCGGTAATGAGGTAGACGTGCAACAGGGCAGCTCTTCTGTCTCTGCCATCGACTTCCAGGCAGATTCAGAGAGTAAAGCCTCTATTTTCAGGTGAAAACATTGACCAGGTCATTAGGTCTAACCATCCCTCAGCTGGACATAACCCCAGCCTTTATCGTCTGTTTGCGCAGCTTAGTGCATGCTATGAAGGGTGAGTCAATAAGGAATAACCTTCTGCTCTGCTCAGACAGCACAGTCATTAGCTCAAGCCATCCCCTTGATACCCAATTCTAGGGCAAGTGAGGAAAATTTATAAGCACGAGAAGAAAAAAATGTAGGATTTTTCTGAAGCTTTCAGAATGTCACAGTGGTCAAAGAGATTTCCGAAGGGGATTTTTCTGGAAATTCTTGACTCTGTAATAACTGGCTTTAAAGAAAACCAACTACACACACACACGCACAAGTCCACCCCCAGCCAGTACTCCATTGGCATCCAGTGCAGCGGAGCATCCCTGAGGAACAAGGCATGAGAGCTGAAGGCCCTGAGCTCTTGTGGAGAATGGAGCTGCATCAAGAGATACAAGCACCAAACCGCACACCAAAGAGGGAGAGCCTTTTCCTGGCCAGCTGAGGGAATTCTACCTCTTCTTCTGCTTTTACATTTACAAATACTTTACCTTTGGCAATATAAGGTATGTTTACAACTGCAGGCGCCATCTGAAGAGACAAGTTTACTGCTTTCTGTACCTACAAGAGGCATTAAAGGCATTGGAGCATTATGTGACCTTTGGTGCGTCTGCAATACTCAGTACAATGCATGGTCTGCTCCTCCCTTCCAAGTCTTCAAAATACATAAAGACTGAAAAAAAGGTACAGAAAAGAATAACGAGCATAAAGAAATGACAAAGTAAATTAAGACTCTTCAGGATAGAAAAGTAGCAACTAAGACTGAATAAGATAGAAGTCTATAAAAACAGAGAGGGGAACCATGATTTATTTTAGGCTCTCTCTCTGATGATATAGGAACTAGAAGTATCAGCTGAAATGGAGGCACAATGAAAACATGTAAGAGGTGTTTCGCCAGATGGAAAGGTTTATGACAAGTTGAGTACGTATATCACAAGTTTCTTTAGAAAGTCATGCAACCCTGGAAGTGAGACAGGTGTCAGTGCTTTACTAAAAATTTATAATTCCCTTTAAAAAAAAGTAGGCTTTCAGAGTGAGAATTATTACTGTAGGAAATGCAGCACACCTTGCTATGTAATAAATACATTCTTAAAGATAAAACACTTCTGGCTTGGTGTTCACTCCCTTCCCTGAGAATCCATCGGTCTGTCATCCACCAACATGATAAACCAGCAAGGTGTTGAGATGTTGGATGTTACATGCTGCGTGTTTTGCAGTGAAATACAAGCCTGGCAGAAATCCTTGCCCTTTTCCGCTTGCATTGTTTATTGAGGCTATTTTGATGATGCTTTGTCTCAGATGTGCTCTCCGCTAGGCCCTTCTTGTCCAGCACACACCAGACAAAAAGTAAAATCTTCAGCTCCTATTGGGTCTGCTGCCATCCTACGCTGCTGCACAGGCAACATATTCTTTGGGTCAACAGTTGGTTGGGGAGCAAGTCACCATCCCTGCCTCGTGGGAGCAATGGGAGCAAACAGCCCAAGGCAGCACCTGTCCCTCTGTTTTGTGGTAACTGAAACACAGTTATTGCATTAATAACCAATTATGATCTAACAAAATTTGACCTTGCACAGAAATACTAGGCCAAGTTGCTTATTCTTATTGAACGAGATAAGAACAAAAAGTTTAATACATGGAAAACAAGTCCAAGAAATGACAGTGTTTTTGCAAGCACCTATTGCAAGAGTTTATGCCCCTGTGATGAAGGCATCCGTACTCTCTGTCCACCTAATCAGTGTCTTTTGACAGTGCAGACCATCGGAAATGATGAATAGCAGGAGGAATCATGAATCATTACACAAAGAAAAAATCAGAATCATATATAGTTACCACAGTCATTGAATTGCACTGCTTTTGTGTATAAGTACCAAAGCATCTCCTCTGCATCTGTTTGTGGCAACTACTCTCCCCACTCATGATTTCCAGTAAGGAAAGGAACTGTGAGTTATGATCTGTCTCCCCTAATCTCGAGTTCTACTTGTACAAGTAACAAGAAATAAAGCTGATACGTTTTGCTGCTTTGTACATTTAAAAGGCAACGAAAAGCTCTTCAAAGATGCAAACAGCATCAGTCTTGTTTTGGAGAGGCGAGGAGAGGAGAGGCGAGGAGAGGAGAGGCGAGGAGAGGCGAGGAGAGGCGAGGAGAGGCGAGGCGAGGCGAGGCGAGGCGAGGCGAGGAAGGAAGGAAGAGGGAAAGGAAGAGGGAAAGGAAGAGGGAAAGGAAGAGGGAAGGAAGGAAGGAAGGAAGGAAGGAAGGAAGGAAGGAAGGAAGGAAGGAAGGAAGGAAGGAAGGAAGGAA
>JAVCKT010096606.1:0-12825 GCA_032273925.1 Rhynchotus rufescens | reverse complement strand
ATTACCCCTGCGTGTTATCTGCTAAGTGAAAGTCAGTCGCAGCTAGACACTGAATTACATAACTGGGCATGCCCAAGTGCCCTAAGGCCACGAGGACGTTATGCACTTGCCGTTGCCATGGAAACAGTGGTCCTGACTGATGAGTGACAGGCAACAACCTGTCCCTGTGTCACTCGGGAGGGGGCCGAGGAGCGCGGAGGCCTCCTTGGGATTCCGGGCAACCCTGACTTCATTAGGGAGATTCAGCTTGTGGTTGAAGGGCCCTCACAGAATTTCAACGCAGTCATGAGCGCATAGTTGCCTTTTCTGGTGCTTTTTGTACCGTCATTCCGTGCTGTTTGCTGTTTAGTACCTATGTTGCCTGGAAAACAAACGTTACACACGTGGCAGGATCTGTAGCCTTTGGCCTGGTAGGTGCAGCCGCCAAAGGAACACGTGCAAGTGCTTGGTATGGAGCTGGGTGCTCGCCAGTACAGCGGCCACTGACCACACTACAGAGGCATAAAATATGTATTTCCACTCAAAAGCAGCACCATTCCTTGACTATCTATAAATTGAGATATAGGAGCAATTTCTGCCTCAAGAGCAAGGTTGTTTGTGTGCAAAGATTGCAGGCTTCCAAGCTGAGGATACATCAAAGCTTGACCCCGTTACAGGCCTGATATCATTCCAGCTTCCAAGTCCCTGCTTGACAGCTGCATGAAACAACAGGGGTGATTTTTACTTCTCAGTCTATTTTATTTCTCTTTCACTGCATTTTATTCCTCACTTCAAGGGCTGTTTTATCCAAAGTGGCAGCCACACTTACCAGGGATTCACTGAAGAGCACCTAGCATATCTCAGCTAACGTTAATACCTGGCCTCATCTTTCTGCTTTACTCCCTGTTGTGTGAGATTGCTTTAACAATGCAGAAAGAGACAGGTACACACACACACACAGAGCGTTTTTCCAGGCAAAAAAAACCCCAAAACACTAGTGAAATATCTTCTCCAGCCTTATTCCCCTGGAGGAAAAACTCTTTGAGCAGGGAATCAGAGTGTACTTGCAGCAGCTCTTGCCTGCCCGCAATTCAATAGCCTGTAAAATTAACAGGACTTGTTTAGAGAGTGTGCAGAAGAAAATCCTGGAAGCACAATTCTAACCTGGCTTTCCCACTACTCCAGGACCTTCTGATTAACATCCAATCTGCTCCTTACATGCATGAGAGAGAGAAATTCATTTCATGCACTTGATTCAAATAATAGCCCCGATGGCAGCACTCACTGGCGCTCACACCTACTGCTTCCCTGTTCCAGGGCTTTGCCAGCCCCGCTGCTGAGGAAACAACTGGCTCAACCCTAGCACATGACTAAAAGCTTCTGCTGCAGTATTTTCCATTGGTATTACAGATGTTTCAACTCACGTTTATTTTTATTTTTATGTATATGTTTATATCATAACACAAATTTATATGCATTTAACTTTCTTTGGTGTATGCATGAAAATTTGATCCTCCTTCTCTTTACACTCCTGTGGTCTCTTTCCAAAACAAACAGGGTTTAAACTACTCCCCACTCAGCCATTTATCTGTTGCGGAGTCCCAGGGAGAGCACAATATGATATTGTTTTCACCTGGGAGCAAGCAGGAAACTGAAATCTGATGCAGATCATCACCATTTACTTCCAAAACCACCAGTCCTCCTCATGGCAGGCTGAGAAAGATCATTAAAGTGTGCTGCAGATCACTTATTTCTACCTCACAGCATGGGCCCCCTCTCTGCTCCCAAGGCCATGCACTGCACCCGGGTCATGGACTGTAAACCGTAACATCATAAAGGCAGTAAAATTTAAAGGGGGAAAAAAAAAGTTAAATATTTACTAAAGACATGGCCAGTCAATTATATAAGCTCCCAGCCGAAGCGAGCGCACTTGCATTACCTGATTGCAGGAGCAGCTTCCTAAGGAATAAGCACCCTTTATAAATAGAAGAGATACCCCTTTATTATCACAGAAACCTTTCAGCTTAATTAAGCACCTCAAATATCAGCTCTTAAGAAAACAGCAGATCTTTCCTGCAAGCTCCTCTGCCGAATTAGAGTCCTGAACCAGAACGCGCACATGAGATATGCAGCTCTCTAAGGCAACAGATGCTCAGATCCAGATCTAACCCCCGGAACCAGCACAATCTGCTCACCGGACTGCACCCTCTGGAGACAGCTTTTATAATCCTTTAACTATAAGCTCAAAAAGATAACACCACAAATAACACACTCCAGCTTTAACCCATCCGAAAAACAACAACAATGAAAAATGGGTCCTCCAAGCTGGTAGGCACATTAATAAGCTGAGATCCAGTCCTCTATACAAACAGACTGGACATTGCTTGCAGAAAACCATCCCTCTTAATAGGATTAGCATTTTAAAAAGGCCATGCCATAAAAAAACTAACGCATCACCTGTAAAGTGTCATACAGTGGCAAGATTCATGAAGAGCTCTGCAGGAAAAGCACTGCCTTCAAAGGCTGCTTCCTGTGCTCTCTTGGACTTCTGCATCTCTTAACCCATCACTGGACAACTATAACTTGCTTTCTACTGATTGCAAGCAATGCGAATCTTAGAAGTAGAACAGCTTAAAACATCATTTAAGACTGGTGGTGGAAGAGGAATTAAAATAGACCACGTAAAAACATATGAGAATAAAGCACTTTTTTAGTTTGTGCTTTTCTTTTCATTTTAGTTTTTAGCTTTGACCAAGTGAAACTGTGATTATTCTTTCTTTAGGGTGAGAAATATTGGATGATCAGGAATATTTTAAAAAGACGAAAGTTCTTAAATTATTACTCCAAAATTTCATTTGTAAGCATCTTCATAAATAACACAAAGCACTTTGCTTTTGGTTCATTCATAATTAGTTAGCAGCAGAGCGTCTCTGCTCAACTCCCTCTCCCAGATACTCCAGGTTAGGAGAGAGACCAAGCAAGAAGTTTGACAATATGGCCAGGAGAATCTTTACTGAAAGAAAAGCATTTCTGGAATATCTTTCTTACTGAAAACTTCAATTTTCCATGTGAGTACAAAGGTCATTAGATTTTCTACACTCTATACTATAGTCTCTGGTCTGCTATTGGAGGACTATCAGCCCATATCCTATGCAAAAATAGGAAAGGAAAGGAGTGCCCCAATCCTCATGTAAGCAGATTGATGATTTGCCTTAGGTTTAAAGATTAAAATCATTTAAGAGGGGGTTGCGTATAGATAAAAGTAGTATTTGTATACAGACTGCAGCAACAACCACCAAGGAGCCTAAATTAATTCTGCAGCTACGACAGTACACAAGGCTCATAAATACCCTTGCTTAAAAATGGCATCATCTGTAGTTAAATTTGCTGGGTAATATCTAAAGCACAATTAAACAGGGCACCAATTCACTCTCTGTAATTTTATTTATAATAGTAACCTGGAGAAATTTTTTTCCCAGCTCTGCCACATTGAGGCTATTTATCTTTGTGGTAGCAATGTGTTTTCTTCTGCAGGGACACATGGAACTAAACTGATCTTCTGTCTCCCAGGTATGACTTAAAAATGGATTTATTCACGCATGTTTTCATTTCTGTCCATTAAAATTTTTCAGCCATTAGATCCATGCACGCTTCCCTGAATGAACTAAAAAATGAATTCACTGGGAGAAGGAAATCCTAACTGAGTTGACAAGAGGCATCAGCACCCAACAGTACTGGGAGGCACTCGGCTCTGGTGAGGCTGCACCCGGAGCGCTTGGGGCAGATGATTGATGATGATGAAGGGAGTGAAGATGATTGAGGGAATGGAGCATCTATTGTACGAGGAGAGACTGTGTGAGTTGGGCCTGTTTTCTCTGGAGAAGAGAAGGTTGAGAGGGGATCTGATTAACATGTATAAGTACCTGAAGGGGAAATGTAGGGAGGAAGGGGCCAAGCCCTTCTCAGTGGTGACCAGTGATAAGACAAGGGGCAATGGGTACAAGTTGAAACCCAGGCAGTTCCATCTCCATGGGAGGAAGAGCTTCTCTACTGTGAGGGTGCCAGAGTCCTGGCACAGGCTGCCCAGGGAGGCTGTGGAGTCTCCTTCTCTGGAGATCTTCCAAATTCGCCTGGATGCCCCATGCTCTGGGTGTCCCTGCTGGAGCAGGGGGTTGGGCTAGATGATCTCTAGAGGTTCCTTCCAACCTCAACCATTTTGTGATTCTGTGTACTAATAGCTGGAAAGAACATAAGCACTGGAACATTTCTTAAAGTACAGGCATATTTTATGGTCTGAATTTGTACTAGGTTGCCTTTTCCTTTCCTTTACCTTTTCCTTTTTTAAAAAAAAAAAAGAATTTTTTTTTTTTCCTTTTTCCTTTCCTTTGTCTTTTCCTTTATTTATTTATCTTTTGGACCAACCTGAAGTAGCTCTTTCATTCACTTTCAGTTCAAATCACACATATGTCCTGGAGGTTTCTGCATGCACTGTTCTGGTCTCAGCACAGGACAGAGGTGGCTGCCTGCACGCATAAGAGACGGGGCCAGTTAGGACGTCCCAGCCCAGCTGGGAAATGGCCACTGGAAGATTGTGTCTTAGTGTGCAGGAATTTGGAGCACATCAGAATTGCCCCTAGATATTGTTGCCCTACCTCCTGAGCTGCTACTGTGGGCTGGTGCTTGAGCCAGGGGGATCTACAGGGAAATGGACTCATTAGAAAAGGTAAAATAGATTCTATAAATTATAAATGGCCTCAAAATTACACTCACATTCATCTAATTGCTTTTTTTAAAAGATAAAATTGATGGATTGTCTTCCTGCCCAAGAGGAATTGTTTGGGATATGAATTTCATTAATTAAGTTAATTAAAAGTTCATATAGCCAGAGAAGAAGGTAATTCTGGCTGCACTTGCACTTTATAAATAGTTGATAATTTGTTAAATTATGAAAACTGTTTAAAATGCTTTTTTACATTTCCTTACCTTTTTATTCACCAAGCAGCGAGTTACATATTGATAGTACAAGTGGAACAGCATGATTAAAGTGGGATTTATTAGGCATGGTCTCGTCGCCAGAAAGCTGACGAGCGCCCCTCACCCGTACAAACCCTGCATCCCATTAACGTTTACATACACGCTCCCACCGCAAGCATGTGCCAGGGGTGTCCCCTGCTCGCTTTGGACTGTTCAAACACGCCGGTGCTTCCAGGGGCTCCCAGTTTCCCAGCACAACCTGCCCGAGTCTCTGGGTGTCCCAGTGTGGAAGCAGGGCGCGTGTTGGGTGCGGGGCGGTGCCGCAGTCATGGCGCCCTCGCTGAGGTAACCGCGCGCTTCAAACCATGGCGCCGCGTTTCACAGCGGGGGCATCACAGCTCTCGTCTATTCTTCGCTCTCTGCTAGGAGGAATACTAAAGCCAGCCATGATTTTCTGTCATGAAACTGCTCGTGCCAGGAAATAGGAGAAAACGTAGTTGAAACGACCCCGCATCCTTCCTCTCACACTCTAGTCAAAGTCCAGCTGTTTTAGCCCTTTCCTGAACAGCGTGCCTAACCATCCTTCCTCAGCCCTAGACTTCACGTGGCCATGCTCTGCAGCACCTTGAACTATATTCACCAATAAACATTAAAACACTAAATTCACCAGTGCTTTTCTTCCATTTTCTGTAAGTGCTTCCATACCCAGCGGATACTGTGAACAATTTAATAGACATTTTCATTGTTTCTCCTCAGTCCAAGCACACTCGAATGGGCCTAAGGACAAGGGTGGATCTAGGCCAGGACCAGGGTGAAGGGTTGGCTTCCCTGCGTCCATGCAAAGCCTCTGCTGCTCCGCAAGTCAGGCATGTTCGTGTAAACTGAGGCAATTCGGGCCCAGGGCACCCAGTACTACGCTCCCCACGTCCGGGCAGAGGCCCTGGAGAGCAGTTTTGCCCTGGTAAATCCCAGCCTGGCAATGGCTGATCAGGTCCTGTGAGTGCCAGGGAAACAGCTTCTACATAAAAATCCCCCTCCGTCAAACCCAAACTGAAAGCAGGCTGCTCTGCTGGCCCCTGCTCAGTCCCAGGGAGGTTACTTTGCCCACACTTCGTGGCTCCTGCAGCACTTGTTCTTCCTTGTCTTTAGCTCCTACTGCCCTTTCCAGGTGAGTACATCCCAAGAAGACCTACCCAGAGGCTCTAAATAGAGGGAGCCACTTACCTACCACCTTTAGGGACCAACCTCCTCATGGGAAACATCTAGGTCTGTGTTTCACACTTCCATTTCAGTTTTTTGGAAAAGCCATGAACTTCCCAACAACTCTGTAGACAGCAGAAGTGCATGGACTTGGCCCTTCAGAAAACTTGACCTTAGAGCATGAAGAAAATGCATTTCCCAAAGGAACAGGAAGTGCATGCCCCAAAATTCTTCCATTTAATATATCCAAAGAGAGGCTGAACTCTAGGCAACTCACTGACAAATGATTTTTAGAATTTCTCCTCTGGACAGAAAGAATAAGCCTAAAAAAAAAAAAAAGCCTAGTTACACAGGATAGCCTTCCAGTATTATCTCCAATAGCAACATCATCCTCTTTCACAAAAAAATTACCATTGTCATCCAATGTGACACAGTAATTGCTAACTATTGTCCTTTTTATGACTACCACTGAAGTTAACGCTTGCACTTTGACTCCCAGCTCCACTTTTGTTGCACACAGACGGGCAAGCTCTGCGGAACCCGCATCCCCACACACCCGGGGTCAGAAATGAGCAGTCAAGTTGACAGCACAACCATACACAAGGCGCTACACGAGAGGTGAAAAGCAGGCACCTTTCCCTTTTGGGGAGGAGGCAAAGATGGCCAGATGGAAGCTAAGTAGTTGGCTTTGGTGGCAACTGCATTTCTGCTGGTTTTACAGTGCCTTTTTCTGAATCCAGCAAGAGCAGCCCCTGCCAAGAGCAGGCAGTCTCACCGCTAGCCCTGCTATGGATGCTTGCAATAGTGGTGCTTCTGCAGGCATCCTTTACTAGCAGAATATCACAATTATTACAGATAACATTAGTGCTGAACTTTCAAATTGACCGATGTCTAGTTACAGCTCAGTAAAGCATCAGCAAAATCTAGGGGCTGCCAATATCCAAAGGACAGGGCACGTCAGGGCAGGAGTCATTCAACAAAAGCAGAGGTCCACCAAAATCCAGCCAGGGTGGCAAAGCAAGAGCCAAGGCCATCAGAGGGCTGCCTTACAAGGACGAAATGCCAAGCTGGACCTCAGCTAGACTTAAAGCGCATGGCTGCATCAAGCCGGTGTGTCAGGATCAGCACGGGCAAGACCTCGGCTTGGGTGCACCTACAACACCTACAGCAGCCCAGCCAAGGAGCAAGAGAGGACCCTGCTGAGGCACTCATGACTCTGATCCAGTATTTTAAAAAGTTAAGAAAAACTTTCAAAGAACAAAATTACTGTTTAACAGACACATTCACAAAACCTTATTTCTGTTTCTTTGACCAGGATGGACAAATTTTGCACTGAAGTTTCACTAAAAATTGAGTTCCAACTAAAAAAAAAACAGAATGGACAAGATTTTTCTTTTTCAAAACACTTTCATAACATTTTCAGATACCACTTTTGGCCACTGAAAACCTGGGAGAGAGGACTACACAGCATTTATGGCATTAATAATGGCATGAATAGCATTCATTAAATGCATTTAATGAACGCGTTGATGAATGAATATACATTAAATACATTTAATGAATCTTCTGCATCAGATTGACTGATGCATCAGAACTGCAATACATTGAAGATATTCTGTTTGGGATAGAGGAATATTTTATTACAAATGATTGAATTAAGATATTTCAGACAACCTCCCAACAGTTTAACATGCAGCAAGGACTCCCACTGAATCCAGCGGACGTTGGGCAAAGTTTGCATATCACAAAGGTCCCTGGGATGTCTAATCTAGCCCTATGAATATGGGCCAGCCAGAAGGGTTTACTGTGTCAAAGACAAAGAAACAGAAATCCCAAAGACTGGAGTGTGCGACTCCTGAAGCTGCCAGGACAGGGAAATTTCTTTTCCCTAAACAGTAAGTCTCCTGCAGCATAGCTTTATCAAACAAACAAGAGAAAAATAACACAGTGTCGGCACCTATCTCTTCAATTTGGAATTTGACTTAGTACTAGATTTTCTTCAGTATTTAAGCTGAGATGTCCCCATCCAGTCTAGCTCCTTTATAACATGTTCCTTTATGACATGTCCATGTACCTTTGGCACAGTCCTGTGGGAACACAGACCCAAGGCTGTTTTCAAAGACTCTACCACAAACCTTGGCTGTATTAGGGTTATGTTCACAAACACTACAAAACACAGTGTCCTGTAGACAACAACAACAAGAACAAAACAAATCCTCAAAGAGATCTAAAGGCTTTAGAGCTCATAAATAAGCTCACTATGAGGACAGCACAAAGAAACATTTCTTATCTTATTTTCCTTGCCTTGCTGGTCTGAGGTTTCAAACGTGACTTGCAGAATCTCATCCTTGTACTCTGGGCAATTTATTAGCAGAGCCCTGAGGCTACAGCCTGATGAGTTAGTATAAAAGACACCATACTGCCTCCTCCCCAAGCTAGCTATCTTAGCCATCACTGAAAGCAGAGGGAAATTCAAAACCAATTTTCTTTTCTATATGAAAAAAACCCCACCAGCTTACTCACACATGACTTTTATTGCTGAAAACAGTCATCAGCTCCAGCTGCTGCAAGCGAGGAAACTGGTCATTTTGGGACCTTAGTTGAATATTCTGTCAAGTCTTTCTGTCAAAATTCAAGTTAGGCAGTGTTAGCATGTCCTTCATGAGAATGGCCTTTCTGAGGAAGATTAAGTGGTGTATGGTGGCTTTGGAAAGACTGCACTGTACAAAATATAACCAGGATATTTTTTGATAGATTTAAGCATGGATGCCTAGCAAGAAAAAAGCACATAGAAAGACAGGAAGCCAAAGAAAATTCAGTTTTAGAGGAATGAACGAAAGCCAGGAAAGACAAAGAATCCCAGTGAATGTGCTTGTGCCTTCGTTAAGGTCATTCCCTTGTGGCTGTGCTTTACACTCTGCTGTCACCTTCACTCCTTAGGCCAAATCCCACACACCTACTGTGGGCACATCTCTGCTTTCAACACAGGAAAACTAGAGCTCAATGGGCTAGATTCAGCTAGATGCCTTCTTTAAAATTTTGCCATCTGCCCAATCAGACCAATTTTACCATTCCCAGGCACTTGCGGCCACAGCATCCCACCCTGCCCCAGGTCACCCTATGCACAGAGCAATGACCCAAGCTCTAGGCCCATCCCTGTCAGTGCAGCTGAAACAGCTTGATCCCCAGACTCATCTCTCCATATAACAAGGGGATACTTATCTTGGTTAAGTGGTTTAAGAGTTGATGAAGAGTGATGTGTAAGAGCTTGATATCCTCAACATTTGTGCACAATTAGGGACTAAAACCAGTGAAGAGGGAACTGCACAGTGCTCTTGCCATCAAGAGGCTCTCTTCAGCCACACTTTGCAAAATGAGAAAACCTTCATCTAAAAGCACCACCCACAATAGTCAGCTTAGAGATAACCACTGACAGCACATGAGGCCCAAAACACCAGAGGCAAGTGCCACTAAAGCCACACGCAGTGTCGAAGCAGGCTTCCCTTCCTGCTGCGTTATTCATCAGTGCTGTAATCCCGCTGAGAATTGGGAAGGATCCCTGCCAGCGTACGTAGTACCACCTTCCTTAGGCTGTTGCTGGACGGAGAGACACTTGGTCCAGTTGGGGCTGCCTTGGGAATGATTCCTGGAAACACACCTATTACTACAGTGGCCTCCCCATGTCCCTAACGGGCTGGATGCTCCCGCAGAAACGAACAGGTGTGAGTGATCTGAGCAAAGATGACACAAGAAGACTTGAGCTTGTCCTCCCACCATCTAAGAGCGATCAGGAGCGGGATTTCCCTGTGCACAGCTCTCCCGGCGCTCAGGTCTCCCCAACTCTCTCACATGACATGGTCACTCTCAACTGTTGCTCAACAGGCTGGATATTCCTCGCTGGATATTCCTCGACTTGTCACAGTTGTGGTGGGAGTCCCAGCCTAAGTAAATCTCCTCACAAACCAAAACCCTAGTGGATGCTGCTCTAGACAGCATGTGCAAGTGACAGTTTAAACTCCCTCCTTGTCCCCCATCTTTGTTTCTTCTGGCAGTTTTTCACTGAAGAGATCATACTTGCCATGTTATAGTAAGCCAGTTCTGTAAGGAGCTCCCAAAAGAAAAATGACGCCCAAAATGCCATGTTCAACATATTGTTGTTTACTTCCAGTGCGGTTTAATTCTCTCTCTGAGCCTGTTTCTTTGCACAGCTGATATCAAAAGTGAAAAAAGTATTTCATAACTCCAGAAAGGTCACGTTTTGCTCATTTTTAATCATGAAGCATTATTAAACCTGCCAGAAAAAGGTGTGATGGAAAGATGCAATTGAATTTTGAGCATATTGTCTACCCTTTACTGAAGCCCCATTCCAGCTAGCTTCCCCAGAGAAAGCTTGATTTTTAATCACTCTGACCTTAAATCATCACATGAATGAGATGAAAAGCGAGGCACAAGGTGGTTTTGCCAGACCACTGCCTGCAACGCTGGCGGTCAGGGTCTCAGAAGCTCTCTTGTAGGCTGAAATGAAAGTCGGTGCATCCAATATATGGCAGCCTTGCCCTAACCAAAACAGGAATGTAACCCAGATCCCGTGAAGGACCGAGATGGACTCGGGGTGGATTGTGCCACGGAGCTTCTTTTGGGAGCCCGCCTGGTAACCGTGGGTGCAGCAGCTACCCAGGGCTGGCTCCTTCACAAGCTACTGCTTCCCCAGCAGCAGCCTCTTCCTCCATCTGTCCTGCCATGAACTGCTAGCAGGTGTTCCTAGCTGGGGAGCAAAGGCAGGAACTACAGCCTCACCTGTCTGTAGATACTATCCATCCTCATCCTCTTTTCCAAGTACCTCGTCTTCACGGCACAGTTGAGATGACACAACCTTCATGCACACAAACCACTGACCAGGACCTGGGCACTCATGTTCACGTGACAACTATGAGGACTGTAAGGCGGCAGTGAGGCGATCAGGCGACCCGAGCCCGTATGATTTGGCCTCCCTCAGCGAGCCATCCTCAAACACATTGGAAAAGACTCTTCTTCCTACCAGAAACATGAATCGCTCGGACATTCTCTGACCTTGTTTTGCTTTAAAAGGGGAGCACTTCCCTGCAAGGGCAAACTGGTAAATTAACGAACGCGGCATGAACAAAGTTGTGCTCTTTGTGGCTTCACAGCACAGCTGCTGGTAATCCCCAGCTCCCATTTGCTGGACACTCCCGGCTGCCGCTCCTTGGGGCACTCACACTCGGGCTGCTCACAAGCACCTTCAGCCTCGTGGCCCACGCTTGGTTCTCACTCTACCATGGAACTGACTCCTTCCTTTCCTTCTGCTAGCCCTAGTTCAGAGGAGTCTGGATGAATCCTATCTCAATGCTCTGAAAAATCCTTGCTAAGGAGGAACTGCAGGGCACTTGGATGTGATGCAGTAAGGCAGGACATCATGGAAGGGCTTCAGCAAAAGCTGACACAGGCCAAATTCTCCCGTCAGCCACGACCTCTCGCTGGCTGCAGCTGCAGAACAGCGAGGCTGAATTTAGCACTGCTGAAAAGCTTTCATCTGTGACATAAGCAACATTCATCAGTGTACATGCATAATTATAAATAACGCACATCAAGCTACAGCAGACACATCCAAATGTGAACATACACATGCAGAAGGTGGATTTCTGTTTATTTGGGTTGAAAATTTATGTAAGGCAAACTGATTTTGCAGTGTATTTCTGCAACAGTCCACTGCAGATCTCTGAAATTAGTAGCAAGTCATTATTGCTAAATTTAGGAACAGGGATCCATATTTTTGTGACATGTTTTGACAGAAAACAGAAAAACAGCGTATTTATTTATAGTGACAGATTTGAGGCAAAGGACAATTGTAAAAAAAAAAAATGCAGACTGGCAGTTTATCAATAAAGAGCATCATTTTCGAACCAAGATAGATACAAGTATAAAGAAAACAATCTTTCCTTGCTTACATAGAGGTGCACTGGAACAGCAAATGGGGAAGCCTGTTGATAAATTCAGTTGGGATAGTACAGATAAAGACCAGATGCTGCAAAAAGGACCTTCTGAGAGCGAGTAAATAGGAAAGAGATCCAGAAGTGAAATTAAACATAGAGAAACATGAAGTCAAGCACATGGGAAAACACAATCCTAGCTCTACATGTGGACTCTTGAGTCCCCATCACCTCCCTTGTAGCTTTGAGGAATCAGATTAGCAAGAGGCAGCCCAAACAACAAGCAAGAGCAGACTTGAAAGCCAAGAAACGCAGGTAATTCCTTACAGAGGCGGGTTATTCCCGCCGAGTGAGCATTCCCTGCCGCAGGGCCCTGCAAACGCCCGCAGCTCACGCGGGCCCAGAGCCAGCCCAGCGCGCTCCTGAAACAGGGACTGGTGCAGGGTGCGATGTGCAGCCGCCACCTCCGTTTCCTTCCCAGCACCCTTCCCAAAACAGGGACTGGTGCAGCGTGCGACGCGCAGCCGCCACCTCTGCCTCCTCCTGCCCACCTTTGCCCAGAGCCGCCCGAGGGAACTCGTGGCTCGGCCGCTTAGAATCATAGAATCAAAGAACGCTTCAGGTTGGAAGGGACCTCAGAGGTCATCGAGTCCAACCCCGCTGCTCACGCAGGGTCACCCAGAGCACGGGGCACAGGGCTGTGTCCAAGCGGGTTTTAAAGATC